>JANAVB010009399.1:12837703-12898915 GCA_029216955.1 Iris pallida
TTCTGATCTCCGGTCAGCCCTCTGATTTCCGTCCCGGCCTCTGATTGAATCAATCGCCCCAAAATTTTAGGGTTTTGATGGTCCTGCGAACTGGTAGCTCCCCATCTTTCCTTTATTTTGGATCAAAATTTTAGGGTTTCATTTAATTTCGATCTGATTTTTTTTAGGTTTTCTCGTGAGGACAACGCTGAGATGGACGATTTAATTAGTACTTAATTTTTCTCGTGTCCTCCACGCTGAGACGGGCGCACGGGACGCAAAGGCCAGAGGAAGAGCGACCGTCCTTCAAGCTCCCAGGAACCGAAGGTGAAGGTCTTTTTTTTTTGTTATAGACTTATAGTGTCTCCCTGTCTGGGTGGGTAGTGTATGTCAGTATGTGCTAATTTTACATATCAATGTGCTAAAGTCTTATGTGATAAATTGCTAATGTTTGGTATATTACTCTAAATTCTCTAATAGGTTATACACTATAAAGTCTATAATGGAAACTCAAGGAAACAAGAAAGGAAAAAAAATATTTTTTCGTTCTTTAAACCGAGGGACGCCAATCTTGATATCCCAGATAGTATCGACCAACATCCTTCCAAAGTTCAAAGAGTTGAAATTGATATTAGTTCTCTTGAACGTGATCCGGGTATTCGTATTCCGATATGGCAACATCCTGTCAACCAAATAGATGAAATCAGACGGGCTTATATAAAAATGGGGCCATATCAACCTAATTTGCATGTGTACCCGCGATCCGAATCAGGACATCAATATCGTCGGTTTTAAAGCTCTTGGTTTAAGCAATTTTCATGGTTAGAATATTCTCCTTCGAAGGATGCTGTATTTTGCTTTCCGTGTTTTCTTTTTGAAAACAAAAAGGCTCGTTATCCTGCATTTACTATTGAGGGATTTAGAAGCTGGAAAAGAGTAAATGATGGAAATAGTTGTTCATTGTTGATGCATATGGGAGGTCCTACTTCACCACATAATAATGCTGTTCGTTCTATTGATACTTTAATGAATGTTACTCAGCATATCGATAAAGTGATGAATGCGCAAACTTCGGGAGAGGTTCAAAAGAACCGATTGCGTCTTATGGCAACAATTGAGAGCATTCGATGGCTTAGTATGCAAGCATGTGCTCTTCGAGGTCATAATGAATCCTCATCTTCCAATAATCGGGGTAATTTTATAGAAAAGAAATGATAAGACTTATGGGAAGAATGAATGTTGACATTGATGGTGTTGTCTTAGAAAAAGCTCCACAAAATGCAAAGTATACCTCCCCGATGATTCAAAAGGAGATTTTGCATATTCTTGCTAGCATGGTGAGAAATAAAATTCGACATGAAGTTGGGGATTCAAAAGGAGATTTTGCATATTCTTGCTAGCATGTTAAATCTGCTCTTCGCAATAAAATGGAAGAGGAGTTCTTAGCAGATTCTTTGATTGTCTACATCGAACGAGAACTTGCTGAAAGTATCGATTCTGATTCGGTCATTGATGAATTCTACTCTCTGAAGCATCGTAGAGCGCAACTTCAATAGCTTTTAATGGTATGTATTTTTTTTTTTGCTTTTGGTTCGATAAACTTGGTTTGGAAATAACTTGGATATTAATATGATGAATATTTATGTAGATTTCGTGCTACTAATGCTGCTTCCTTAATGGCCTTGTGGATGTGCCTTCAAAAGAGATGAAAATCATATCAGTATTCTGGTGTATTTTGGAGGCTTGGATATTTTCATCTCTTATGTTGTACTCTGGATACGTATTCTGGTGTATTTTGGAAGCTTGGATATTTTATACAGGGGAGCCTCTTCCGTATCGAGAAGCACTCTTTCCTCCTGCAAATTTGTCTTCGGCGTAATATGCACCTTCATATACTCGCTATTGAGGCCAGCAATCTAGTCTAGAGTAGACTTACAAAATCTATGTTTTGTTGACCTTTTCTGCTGTTGTCTTGTATGAGCTATCCAAAATTCAGTGTAGCTGTTGACAAATTATCTCGCTAGTTAATGTCTTATAATACCAACTTTTATTGAGGACTTCTGGTAGTATTACTCTTGTTCTTTATCCCTTTTGTTCTTTTCAGCCATCTCTTCCCACTTCTCAGATGATTGGAGGTATGCATAGCACTGTGTTCTATGAAAAGGTTTCATCAATCATGAGATTTATGTTACTTTACACTTATAACCTACCTAAATGTTTCTGTGTGAAGCCACTAATAATTAATATTGTCCTGCAGGTTCAAATACATTTTCCAGGAAGTACATGAAGCTCAATGGAAATCCAAGTTTGAGGCTACGGGAATATAGTGAACTATTTTTCATAGTTATTATGATTGATGTATACTCTGGTATCATTTAAGCTCATGGTTTATGGTGATTGGCAGGTATGAACTTCGTCTTATTGATGATATGGTTGCATATGCACTTAAGAGTGAAGGTGGCTATGTGCGGGCATGCAAGAATTATGATGGAGATATACAGAGTGATTTTCTTGCTCAAGGTTCAAACTTTGTTGGCCTTCCCTCTGTAGGCAAATTGTGATTATTTGTTTTGTATCTACTGAAAGGAAGTTGTAAAAAGTTTAATATATTAATAAATAAACTAAGTCAGGACATTGCTATTTTAATTTCACTGAAGCAACTATCTTTTTTTAACTCTCCAGGGTTGGATCTCCAGGCCTGATGATCCAGTGACTTGGCAAGCTAACCAACTCCCAAGTCATGAGCTTTTGCAGGTATTAGCTACATTATTTATCTTATTGCTATTGTGCTACATTTATGGTAACCACATTTGTAAAGGTTTCTCTGGAGATATATATTTGAAACTGTAGTCAAATTGTCTTTACTGTATTTTGATGCTTCTATTGTAACATAGGATCATAATTATTAATGCTCAGAATACATAGTAGTATGAAAATTCAAACACCAAAATTGGCTATATATATAACACTAGTGTACAAACTATATATATATGTAATATTAGTTTCTACAGATATAGTAAATCCCCTAAATAGTCTCCAAAGAGGTACGATAATGCTATTCACAATTGCATCAATCAGTGACACCAATTGGAGCTTGTGTAGGCAATCTTTGAAGAAGTTGCTAGCCTCTTGATGCTGGAAGTATACTTCAGTTTTGTTCTCATTTTGGTTTTTCCTTTGCTGGTTGTATACTTCAGTTTTGTTCTCGTTGAGGGATTTTCTGGAAATGGAAATTTATAAGGTTAGTATTAAGTAGCCCCCCTCGGTGATAGTCCTGGCTCCGCCCCTGGGTCTCGATGATGAATATATGGTGGTGATCAGGTGACAGGTGGTTGTGCAGAGGAGAAAGAGGTTTCTCTGGCAGGTTGGGTGGCTCGATGGGAGGGACAGGGCTGGCCGATGGCTGTGGTGCTTGCCAGCGGCTGTGGGCAGAGGAGATGGTGGCGGTTCGAGGCGGTGTGAGTGACAAAATGTTAGGATTAGGTTTAGGTTTAGGGTTTGGGTTTGGTGTCGGTGTGTCATGTCTTGCATTACACGAACATAAAGAGGATTTAGTTGGATCATGTCCGGCATGTCGGACACAGAGATAATTTGTATATGCAATTGATATAATATAGTAGAAAGACACCCGGGGTCGGACCCGAGGCCAACACAGGCTGACACGGAGAAGTTGGATATCGACATGGTGCACGAACACAATTGTGATGGAGATGTGCCTATGATTTTTGGGTTATGAATTTCTAAAAAAAGAGCAAGGGGCTTCTCCTTATTTAGGAGGTGGGCTCCTAAATAGATAAGGACTATGATCGATTTAAACCCCATTAGATAATTCACATATTAATTTAAATTGTTTTAAAACTAGTTTAACGAAATCAAATCCCAATTTAAATCATCATAATATTTAAACATTAATAGACAAAATAATTTAAATACCTTTTTATAATCAATAAAATAATTTAAAATAGATTTTCATAAATTAAAATAAATCCAAATAACTTTTTCAAAAATTAAATTTTATAAAATATACATAAATTTATTTTCATATACTTCACATGCAAATAGTACAAATTATTTACATAATTATTATTTTTGAAATTAATATCGATACTTGTATAATAAATGAAATAGCATTTATATGCTAATAAAGTTTGATAATTGGGTGCGATACATTTTCTACTAAGATAAAATATTTACCTTATTTTATTTCTAAAATGTATATTTATTTTCTGTATTAAAAATCTATAATAAAAACTTGTACATAAAAAATACTTCATATATACGTATTCGCACTAGACATACAAATACCAAAAATAAAATAAATACCAAAAATAAAATAAATACAAAAATAAAATAAAAACTATAGTGAAATTTTAGGGAGTTTACACTGCTAGAAAAATCCAGAAATACCGTCGATGTTCCGCAAAATTTTGTAAAATTTTTATGTGACTGCTCAAAAGTGATCATGGGTTATTTTCTAACCTAGCTTTCGATTTTGCCATCCAGTTTTTGTGTTTTATAAATATTCCTAAGACGGATTACAAACTCTAGATAGACTAGGCATGTGCAGTATTATTTAGATTCTTGAAATAATGATGGCATGGCTTGGCTTCTTCGTTTGTAGGGTGACGGCTTTTTTCCTTGACAGTACTCGTCCAAAGATAAACAGATCTGAAAACCTGTATACCTTCCGTGGGCTTCGTTGGACGGTTCGTAGAAATATTGTACGTAGTACTATCTTTGGCCCATTATGATTTATTCATTACATATGTTCAAGTTTGATCTTGCTTATTGCTTTTCTACAAATTCTTAGGTAAACAAAGCAATACACATTGTAGCAAGTATGATGTTATTAGTGCATATTAGGACTATACTAAGTTTAATTATAAACAATAGTGATTGCATGACTATTAGTGATATCATAATGCTAAACTTAATTGATTAACCATAATAAAAATATAGTTAGATTATTGGGCTAACATCTTACTGCTGAATTATTTCCTCCATAATGTTGTGTGTCAGAGTTTGCAAATTTTCCATTTTCGCTTTGGGTAGTCAACAGAGCATATCAATCATGCGTTGATCAAGTTCTTCACCTTTGCACTTTCCAGAATCTCAATTTTTACTGAGAATTCTTTGTGTAATTAAAAAAAGAAATTGTTTTTTTGTTAGCAAGTTATAAACAAAAATTATTAAAAGAAATATCATTTTTTTCTCACAAAATAGTTGACTTGATATATCTCCTAAGCTTGTCATTTGCAGTATGTCTATGAGATTTTGATGAACCTAACTTATACGGATGATGAATGCATTAGCTTGGTATTGGTGAAGCAATAAATTTGATTATGATCAAGATGGTGACCTTATAACATTGAGAACTTCGTGAGTTAGAAAATAGTATGACTTAGACCATGGTCATGAGGAATATATTCTCTAGAAGGTAATGGGACATGATTTGACTAAGTTGATGAAGTTGATCATTTACTTTTCAGCAAGAGTTTTAGGAGAAATTATGAGGGTAAGATATGTGAGTACGTGGAGGAGTTGGATTTCATTCCAAATGGGATGTTCAGCTATTTGATTAGTTAGTTGTTTATTTATTTAGAAAGTTTATTCCTGATACTCATAGACTTTGATTGAAATATGGAGGATTTATTATTATTGTTTGGGCATATGGTTCCTTTTGAACCATATGGACATTAAATAAATAATTATGGACATTTATTTAATGTTTCATATCTATCTTTTTTACTTATCTAGTTATTTATGAGTGAGTTGAATACATGTCAGTAATTGAGAATTATGTCGATAGATCATGTTTCGAGATTATTTATGTTATGGAGATTGTATACATATCTCATTATGGAGGTACAAATAGTGTACTACCGTCAATACTACAATGTAGGCTGAGCTTGGCTACATATTCGTACCTAATTATTTGGGAGCGAACTGTGACACTATTATACCCTTAACCTATTTTCTTAAAAAATTATATTTTAAATAAATTATATTAAATAAGGGTCCAGATCTAAAGCCACGTGGGCCCCCGATCTGATGGTACAGGGGAAAGGGCTCCGAGAGTGGAGCTTTTGATCCATGTCCATTAAATAGTTATTTTTTAAACCCTTTTGTTGACATGGAATATCACCCCCTGCACTCTCGAATGCGGCACAAATTGGACGAAATCCAAGAAAGTATACCTTTCAGACTATTACAGGATTTGCATGCTCTTTATCATCATGTATGTTCTTTTCAATCATATTACACTTGCTTTCTTTTATTATAGTTGACTTATCCCCAGTTGTTGATTGAACATAATCAGGATACACGTATTTTGTTTATCTATCATAGAGTTACTACATACACCTATCCTTGATTTATTATATATGATTTGTTGTACTTATCTATTTGATTCTGGATTTTTAATGGACTACATGACCTGTCTTGGCACCTATAGTTCATTAGGCGAGGAGGACTATTATTAGGCATTGGGTGTTTGACCAGTTTTGATTGGAGCTCCCACTAAGCTATGATAGCAATTTATTCACTTGACCATTCTCAGTCGAGAGCTCTCACTGAGCTACGATAGATATTCAATATAGATTGGGATCCACCGCTAAGCTACTTTTGTAGGACCATTAGCACGCCCTGGGTCGATTATCACTACCACTACTTAGCCATGACTATTAACGTTATTCTCGATAGTTGTAGTTTTTTTCTTCCTACACATGTTATTTAAATGTATTCATTTGACATGTATATTAAGCATCTTGCTATGTTCTTCTGAGGACCTAGTTCCCTTCTAGGTTAGTTGATTTGTATTATTGAGTTTCTTTTGGAGGATTATTGATGATCAATGCTCCAAATACAGGTATCTTTTCATAATTATGTTTTCATTTCATATTTTCTTCTCCGTTGTATAACATAATATTTGTAGACCCATATTTTTTTGACTATTTGAACATATGTGTTATTAGGCCGCAGACTAGTATCCATATTGTTCATTATGTACAGTCATGTTCGTATGGATTGAGACATATTGTAGAGCCTAAAAATCAAGTTGCGCCATGTTTTTACTATTCAGCAATCAAGTTGTGCCCCAGAAATCAAGTTGCGCCACTGTTATGAAGCTCAGAGATCAAACTGCGCCACTGATCAGGTTGCGCCATATATCAGACTGCGCCCAATCACATTACGCCAAAGTCTACATGGCGCCTGAAAATAATTGTCATCATTAACTGACAGTACTGACAACTGACAACATGATAAACGAAAAAATCTCTTCGAATCCCGTAAAGCGTGGAGCTCGAGACGATTTAATTGACAGCTGTTCCGCGCACTCTGTGAGTTACGCCTAGACGCAACATGATCAAATTCTCCTCGCAGATTGACACGTAACCCAAATGATGCCACGTGTCTATGCACTGAGTTGTGCCCTAAGCGCAATCTAATCAAGCACAGTTTAACTCGTTGACTGAAGCTCGTACAACCTGATAAAGTTGAGACAACTTACGTTCTAAAGCAGGATGACGTGGCACACATGCCACTAATCTCTTAAAACATATCCACTACACTATACACGACCATGCGCATCTCAATCATATGATGCCACACGTCTAAATACAGTTAGTGCACGTTCGAGTAACTAAATGAAAGTTGGCGCAACCCAAAGTGACGCAGTTTGACCTCGCGCACATCAGAATAACTGCTAAAACAGTTATTTCTAGAACTCTATAAACAAAGTTTCCAATCATTATCAAAGCATGACAGAGATCAAGAATTCTTACAAAAGTGCTGCTGCATTCTCTAGAGGCTTTAGTCTTCAAGTTCACATAGTCCAAGGGATAAAGTGATCGTCTTCTGATCAGATTCCTATAGTTGTACTTCCCCAAAATTCATTGTACTTTGTACGATTCTTTTAAAGTTTGTTATAAACTTTTTATTTTTGCAAACAAAATGGCGACTCTGCTGGGGACGACTTTCTCTTCCGACGAGAAGGTGACAACTCAATGTGATGCTGCGTCGATCTGCAAGACGCAGAAGACTCTGGTTGTTCAAGTCAACCAGATAGCCTACGAGAATACGATCAACACCAAGAGCAACAAGCGCACGGTGGCTATCACCAAGAACAGAACTGTATGGACTCCTAAGTCTTCCACAGTTGCTGTGGCGCAACCTGAGCACTCAATGGCCAAAGCGCAATCCGCCTCTGTGGCCCAAGCACAGCCTGCTTCTGTTGCCTGCGTGTAACCCAGTCACTCTGTTGCCAAGGCGCAATCCACTCACTTTGCTGCCAAGGCGCAGTCCACTACTTCTGTTGCCAAGGCGCAATCCACTCACTCTACTGCCAAAGCGCAGTCCACTACTTCTGTTGCCTGCGTGCAACCTACTCCCGCTGCTGCCAAGGTGCAGTTCGCTCCCTCTGCTGTCAAGGTGCAGGCTAAGGTGCAGTCCACTTAGTTTGCTGCCAAGGTGCAACCTAAGCACCCTGCTTCCCAGGCATAGTCTGCACATCATGTTGTTCGGGCACAACCGAAGGGAACTAGTCTTTTGGTTATTCCCTCCTCTTCTCCAGTTCTGAACTTGGAGAAGCAATGTTCTTGTGCTAGTGCTAGACAGAACAAAGGGAATAGTCCTTTGACACTTCCTCAACTTGTGCAATCTGCACCTAATATGGTTCAACAACAAAACAGAAGGAAACACTTTTTAGCTAACCCTTCACAAAATAAAGGAAAGTACCCCTTGGTCTTTTCTCAATCTTCCCCAGTCTATGACTTGGAGGAAAATATCTCAGATTGTATTCCTTTGAACAGAGATTCCTCTGTTCTCAACAGAGGTCTTCAAATCTCTGTCAAGGAAAAGAATACTGATCAAAGAGGCATCCTGCCTACCCCTATGACAACTACTCAAGATTTTCCAACCTTGCATATTTCAAGATCCAAGCAAGAAAAATTGATAGTTTCTCAAACGGATGCACCAGGAGTAGAATTCTCTGATTTGCGTGCCTATCTCAACAGGCGTCAATCAGTATCAACCTCGGTGAAACACAAGTATCCTACTCCAAAGGCCAACTTACACTAGAAACACAGTTTTGAAAAGAAAGACCCAATCACTTATGCTAATGAGTTAAGTACTTCTCTGTACACCCACGGAACTAAGCATCTTAAAAATCGGAGACATGTTCCTAATATCATTAAGGAATATGTTCCTCCGACTTCTTCTCGTATCGTGGTGGTAACTGATCTCCGAGAACATCTTACACAAAAATAGAAGATCACAGAGATGTCTCACTTATCTCTAAATCACTCATCAGAATGCCACTGCCTTCATGAAGTGGTTATAAAGTGTTGTTGCCAATCAGCTAAACGATCTGTCTTCGATCGTTTGAACTATGCTTCAACTCCTGAATCGATGATGGAAGATGAAGATGAGCTGTTATATGCCTCTATCAATATGACTTCCCGAGACACTGGGGGTAAAAAATATTCAAAGAGGGGTACGTCTCGCAATCTAAGTCAACAATACTTGGGTCAGCTCCGTGAATCTGGTGAAGGAGTCTTTCAACATACCAGATCGAAAGATCGGAACATGGACCAGGATGTCTTTAATCAAGAAGATCTTCCCATCACTCATCTAGGATAGGATTCTTTGTCTGATTTTGACGCAGATAGTGAAAGTTCTGAATAAACTATCTCATCAATAATAGCAAGAGAGGTGACAACATATGCCATTACAGAAGACCAAGACACTTCTAGTTCAGCAACTCAAGAACAACGAATTGCTGTACTGGAAGACAAACTGACCATGGCTGAAATGGTCGCAAGTATGCACACTATAATCGTGGCTCAACATACTGTACCACCGGTTATAAATCCTGCAACAAATCCCGAGCTCATAGCATCTTCTGTACCTGTTAATATCGGTCTGGGGGTACCGCCTCCCCAGGTTGCTTCTGTACCAATTCAAGCTACTCTAGTCAGTCTGGTACTGGGAGTGGTAATTATCATGTTGTTCCTCCTCCTAATAATTCTAATCAACCCACCAATTCACAGACATCAAGGGATGCTAATGAGGCTATAAAACTCTTACGCACCCAGTTTGAGGCCTTTAAGCAGAAGAATAGTCTACAAAGACTTGGGATAAAACAACCCTATCCTGCAGAATGGAAGGAAGTTCAATTTCCCCCTAAGTACAAGCTTCCTACCATTATGCTGTTTGATGGCAGCACTTTTCTAAGTCAATACATCAATCACTTTGAAGTGATGACTGATCAATTGTAGCCAAATTATGCTCTTCTTACCTGGGTGTTTGTTGGTTGTTTAGCCGGTGTGACATATGACTGGTATTGTAGTTTATCTGATGGCTGCATAACTTCTTTTGCTGGTTTCAAGCAAATATTTTTGGAACAATTTTATGAGAGGGTTAACGATATGACTATGTCTGCCCTTATCAAAATTAAACAAAGACACAATGAAACCACTGAGAGTTTCATTGAAAGATTCTACCGAGAGGCACTTAAAATGCCTCTAGGAACTCCATCTGCTGTAACAATAGACACTTGTAAATCAAACGTGTTGCCTATTATCAGTATGTGGACATGATCGAAACAATTTCAAGATTGGCCTTGTTTCATTGTGAATGCCAAAGCTGCAGATGTTAGCACTGAAAAGTTCAAACAGTTAGGAGTTCAAATGGCTAATCCTTACCAAGATGAACATTCCACACCCGGTGGTAATAATCGCCAGAACAATCGCAAGGATAAGGAAACGTTGGCCATCAATCTCAATGGCAAAGGGTCGTTGGCTGTCAATATTTCTCAGACGGCAACCACTCCATCAGTACCACCACAAAAAGTACCTCATCCAAAAGAAGAATATTTATTTAATGAAGATGATATTATGAGTATCTTCGATTGCTTGATCAAAAGCAATAAGCTTCAACTGCCAGAGGCAAAACGGCCAGAAGAAGTGGGTAAGACTGATCACCCTAAATATTGTGTTTATCACAGGTTTATAGGGTATCCAACTCGAGCATGCTACATGCTCAAGGGCAAAATCCAAGAAATGGTCAACTCTGGTGCAGTTACTCTTCAATAAGATGAGAAGACTGTGATAGCCAATGTCATCTCTCTACAATTTGGTGATTTTCTACCACAATTAGTGCAAGATGGTGTTGTCCCCATTTCGAGGGCTACTCTTGAGATCGTGAATCTTCTACCTCCCCAATATGAAGGTCTTATTCTACTATCCACTGATAAAGGAGAAATCATGTGGATTAATCCATATTTACTAGCAGATTTTGAAGCGCCTTCTTCTTCCAATCAAAAGAAGCATTCCAAAACTAAATCGAAGAGCTTCAACATGGTATCCTTTGACCAGTAGCAGAAGAAGAAATTCTAATCGACACCAGATCTGGAAAACTTTATCTTCGAGAATATCCCAAAACTCAAGAGAATCAGGTCCCATCTTCTGATGTTCTTCATACATCATCTTTTTCTGCTGAGAATATACCATCTACATCCTCGCCAGCAGTGGAACCAACTCCTCCTAAACCAACATCAGTAGACAAAGGAAAACAACCTGTCCACTTTGATAAAGCATTGAAAAAGTCCTTATCTCTCGGACTTGAGAAGCCATATAATTTTGATATACTGGCTCAATTGGCTAACACTCCAGCGAGATTGTCAATCTTCGAACTCTTACGTCTCTCAAATAAAACTCGAGAAACGTTAAGTGAAGCCTTGATGCAGGCTGATGCTTATCTTACTCTCCTCAAGAAGCCTGAAAAGGAGCCTGTCAGCTGTACACATTGTCATAGTGTATTTGAATTAATGCCCAATATAACTTTTACACAAGATGACATGCTGTTAGAAGACAATCGTCATGATCGTCCTCTCTACGTCATAGAATATGTGGACACCATGAAAGTCGATCGCATTCTGATTGACCCAGGTTCTGCACTTAGCATCATGTCGAAGACTCTGCTGGACACTTTGAAGATCCTGGTACATAACCTTTCTACAACTATCACTACTATTTTGGGGTTCAATCAAGGAAGAAGTGAACCTTTGGGGAAGATATGCCTGAAGCTTCAAATCGATAATCTTTGTACAAAGGTGACTTTCTACGTGATTAATAATCATGGCTCATACAATGCTTTATTGGGAAGACTATTCCTCTACGAACACAACATTGTACCTTATACTCTCCACCAATGTTTCAAATATGTGGATGACAATGGAGAAGTACATAAAGAAGTTGTAGACCTAAATCCTTTCAAGGGAGTTGAAGCATACTGCAACGATTCTCGCATGTATAAAGAGAAATTCATGAAGGTAGTATTGGCAATGGATACTGATGAAGAACAGAAATGCGTGCCGAATGATAATCTGGTGATCCCTGTCAAAGGGCGTACTTCCTGTCCTCAATCTTCTAAGACGTTAACTATTTACCTTCCTTCTCACAAGAAGCAGCCTCCTGGTGTTAGTCAGGAACAAAGGAAACTCACCTCTTCTGAGCCACTTGTAATCGACCTTCGTCGTAAAAAACCCCTCCCTTCTTATCGTTCTTCTTCTTCTCCTCTGGCGATCAATCTGACTAAGGCTTATAAGGCTAAAAGTCCTGTTGTAAATGATGATGTAAAAATCAATAAAGCATCTCCTTTGCAGTATACTGATGTCTCTTATTATACGCAATGTTATTTGGATATGCTAGATAGCTTTAAGCCACTTACAATAGGAGTCGTATCATCTCTCCAAAATGTGGTATCACTGGAATCAATACAAGAATCGTTCTTCCTAGTACCATCTCGAAAGAAAGGCGATGTAGCTCCCCTTTCCGGAAATTTTTAAATATTTTATTATTATTTATTTTATTGGAATGGTGATTTTTAGGTTTTTATAAATAATTATTTAGTTAATTAGTACGGTAGATGATTTTAGTCATGATTAGGAGTTAGAGTACAAGACGACTAGAAATTATGGCACGGATAGTACAGTGGCATGCTTTGACAAGAGTGTAGCCATGGTAGGGGAAGGCCGAGCCATAGTGATGTCCTAACTAGGAAAACCAGACCAAGTTGTGACATGGCCATTATAAATAGTTTAATTATTCATTATTATTATTATTTGACATTTAAATGACCCGGTTGTACCAGACTGGTCCGGACTGGACCCAGACCGGACCAAGCCCATGAGGTCATGCGGCACGTCCAATGACATTCATGTTGATGGAATTTGGTATGATTGTGTTGTATTCCGTATTAGTGATCTAATAATATTTTCTAGGTATTCTTAATTAAATATTATAAATATCATTATTGGAGTCCTTATACAATTTTGGGATTTTTAGACTATGTATAGTGGTGTATACATCAATATTGGGATATTTAGACCACATATTTTGGACGTACACTTATTATAGATTTTTTTATTAGTCATCACTATTATTGTTATTTATATTGTTATTAGTTGTATAATAATAAAAAATATATCATTTAATATTCTAAATTAATTATGAAATAAATATTATTGTATGTATGAGTTTTAGTATAAGCCCAACACCATGAGATTATATTCCAAACTAATTATTTTTGGCCTATTGGAGTATTTATTCATATATAGTAAATATACATACATACATACATACATACATACATACATACATATATATATATATATATATATATATATATATATATATATATATATTTAATATATATATATATATATATATATATATATATATATATATATATATATATATATATATATATATGAGAAAAAGAATAAAGTATATATATTTTGTAATTCAGTGGGTTGAATGTCACATTGTAGCCATGAGGACCTGCATGCAAATACTGAGAAGTATGGGGACTTGGGTAGAAAAAATCTATTGTGGGCTACTGTTCCCAGCAGGACCCATTCCTGCGAACAGCCTGGCCGAGCCCGACCCAGCTCCCCACAAGCCCGATCTTTCCCGAGCACGCTGTGCATATAAAATGCGAGAAGGAGAAGTTTTCGAGAACTACAACAAACCCTAACACCTAACCATCGACCACAACCATCTGGGCGTACCCCTCGACCGCGCGCGCCACCGTGACCCGTCGCCGGCCGGCCAGGGTCGTCGGCCGCGCGTAACAGAGCAGAAACGACAGCAGCTGCATATGCGGGAGATATGACTTCATCGTTTTATTTCTTCGTACATACTCATCGGTTTTCGAATTTGTAAAATCATATGGACAGCCTATGTAACCATCTAGGACCTCCATTAATTAGGTTTTGATGAAGTCGCACGACCTGTACCCAAAATCGACACGAAGTCCATCGAAAACCCTTGCAAAAACATAATACGAACTAGTTCAAATCCCTGTTTTGGAAGGCGATTTCTCGCCAATCCAGAGACCAATTCGAAAAACTGTTTGAATAGCCTTGTAGACAACATAACCTAGATTTATACCCTACTTTTAGTTTATTTTCTAGTTGATTAAATTCTGTTTAAAAACGATTTGAAAATCAGGAAAAAACTGATAAAATTATTTTTAAAAATTTAGAAATCCTTCGAAACGACGCGTCCCGCCAATCCGGGCGACGTGGTCGCGAACCGAAAGCATCAAAAGCCACATATCGGCTTCGTGGACGTGTGGGCTTTGATGGAATCCAAATTGGTCGCGTGTGTGCGACAAATTTGATGCGTATCCGTCAAAATTTACCGTATCGGCCTCTGTGCAAATTCCTCAATTACTTCGTGCACGATCGTCAGATCGAGACGAAACTTATGCCAACAGGACCGTATTGTTTTTCTGGTCCTGTATGCCAAGTTTGGTCCCATTCTGAGACAGTTGATCGGATCGCCATTTCGCGGGTCCCACGATCCGACTCAACGGGCGATTTTGTGCACGGCCCGCCGAAATCCAACTTTGGACATACGGTTGGGTTCATCTCGGAAAACCGGACCTAATGACATATAGTTTGATAGCTTTAGAGACTGTTGACTCTGGCATGCTTTTCGGTACAAAACAAGTCCAACGACGGATACCGTTTTGACCTAAAATTACCGTTTTGCCCCTGTGTCCAAAATTGGACTCAAGGACAGGCAATTCTACCTAATTTGATCTGAAGACTGTTGTACGAGTTTTGACTATTGTGGCACACTGAGTGGTTTGGATTATCGGTTTCACCAGCAAAGGACCACAGGCGAGTACAGTTTATTGTCTGCATTTCGATATTGATCTTCACTATATTTCATTGATTGGCAATTAATTATGTGATTTTTATATTCTATTATAAATTGTTGAGTCGGGAATGAGAAGTACCAAGGATGTGTGATCCGACCGTCGACATTGTTTATTTTCATGCAGTAGACCTCGTAGACATTGTTTATTTTCTGCAAGTAGACCTCGTAGACATTGTTTATTTTCATGCAGTAGACCTCGTAGACATTGTTTATTTTCTGAAAGTAGACCTCGTAGACATTGTTTATTTTCTGAAAGTAGACCTCGTAGACATTGTTTATTTTCTGCAAGTAGACCTCGTAGACATTGTTTAATTTCTGCAAGTAGACCTCGTAGACATTGTTTAATTTCTGCAAGTATACCTCGTAGACATTGTTTATTTCTCGTGCAAGTAAACCTCGTAGACCTCGCGGTGTAGTGTCCCAGACTGATCACATATCAAAGGTACTTCTAATAGTGGGAAAAGTATTTTTGTCTATTGCTATTGATTTTTCGCCTTTTCTGTTTATGTTCAAAAACATGTAATTGATGTCTAACCTCTGTTGTATAGTCATTTTCATTTATTGAAATTGTATTCAGTGAATTGTTCTCGTTCCATTTCTGACTGAAAATCAATATTTTTCAGGTTAGCCGTGGATTTACTTAGCATGGGAGATACGGGGGTACTTGCAGACAAAAGCCTAGAGACTAGCTAGATAGTTGAGTTGTAGTCATTCAAATATTTGTACAAGTTTATATTTTTCTGTAAAAGTAAAACTTGTGATCATTGTAAATTAAATTCATTTTGTGAATGAACAATTCTTATGATTTTGAGCATCTTGGCCGTGACAGCGTTCTATCGCCGACTCTGCGGCATAGGCTGGCTTGGACACATCTCGTATCCGAAAAAAATTGGGTGCGGGTCGTGACAGACAAAACTCCCATACTTTTTAATAAAAGAGAAGAACAAAAAATCATGCCCGACAACGATAATAAGGATGATACAGGAAGGCTACAATTACGTCGCTATAGTCCACAATCCAAAGCAATCATCCGTAAAATGGGCTATGATTTCAAAACTGGTCTCAATAGCGGTAAAGGAAGGCGAACTCCTATCCGCGTTTCTATTCCAAAAGGAAAATCACAACAATACTACAGTAAAACGAAGCGGGGATTAGGTTATTCTTTACCACTTTCGACTCCAGAAGCTTCCGAATCTGATAAAGAAGAATGATCTAATTCTTTTTATTCTATCTCATACGGTTCTGACACTAGTATTGGTCATGTCCATTAGGTGATGGTATCTTCTAATATGGTGTCTGCTGAGTTCTCAGAAGATGACGAAGATGATATTGAAGAAGCTCCTGAAGTAGATCCTTGGACACAAAGGATGGATACTCAATGGGAACTCTGTTTTGAACAATGAGAACCACCTACTGAGGATCAACTAATCCAGATTGATGTTGGAGAAAAAGATGTACCGTGACCGATCTTTATTAGCAAAAATCTCCCAGAGGATGATAAACAAGAACTGATTAATCTCATTCATGAATATATTGATATCTTTGCCTGGAGTTATGAATATATGCCGGGTTTAGATCCTCAGGTCGCAACTCATAAACTTAACATTTTGCCTAATGCTAAACCAGTCAAACAACAGTAACGACGATTCAAGCCTGAGATGATGGATGCGATAGATGATGAAGTCAAAAAGCTTATCGTTTGTAGTTTTATCAGAGAGGAACAGCATCCTGACTGGGTAGCCAATGTTGTACCAGTCTTGAAGAAGACTAGAAAGGTTCGAGTGTGCATAGACTTTCGAGATCTCAATGATGCTTGTCCTAAAGATGAATTTCTTTTTCCAATTACTGATGTCATGATTGACAATACTTGTGGATTTGAACGAATTTCTTTCATGGATGGATTTTTTGGATACAATCAAATCCGGATGAATCCTGAAGATGAAAAGTACACTTCATTCCATAGTCCTCGCGGAGTATAATGCTATACAGTCATGCCTTTCGGTTTTAAGAACGTGGGTGCAACTTACCAGCGGGCTATATGTACTATCTTTCGAGATCATTTACGAAAGACTGTCGAATGCTACGTTGACGATATTGCTGTCAAAATTGTCTAAAGGAAGATCATATCCAAGATTTAAGAACTATCTTCGATCTAATACGCCAGCATCAACTCAAAATGAACCCTACCAAGTCTTTCTTGGGAGTCTCTAGTGGTAAATTTCTCGGATTCATCATTACCTCAAAGGTATACATATTGATCCCAAGAAGATCAAAGCCATTTAAGAGATGCGTCCTCCACGCAACCTAAAAAAGCTACGAGGATTCCAGGGTCGACTTGCTTACATCAGGAGGTTCATTTCAAATTTATCTGGACGTTGCATACCATTTACTCAGTTAATGAAGAAAGGTATATCTTTCATTTGGACAGAAGAATGTCAATGAGCATTTGATGACATAAAACGGTATTTGATGAGTCCACCAGTGCTAATGCCACCGATCTCAGGAATATCCTTCTTGATGTATGTCCGGGCGATGGACCATTCATTGGGAGCTTTATTGGCTCAGAAGAACAAAGAAGGTCATGAACAAGCCATCTATTACCTTAGTCGGACGATAATTGGAGCTGAACATCATTATAGTCTGGTAGAGAAGGAATGCTTAGCATTAATGTTTGCTATTCAAAAGACAAGACATTACATCATCGGCCAAACAATTCATGTTATTTCCCAAGTTAATTCTCTTCGGGTCTTAATGAAGAAGCCCAGTACGCTCAATTCTAGGCTTGCTACATGGGCCATATTATTAACACAATATGATATGGTCTATGTCCCACAAAAGTCTATGAAAGGCTAAGCACTCGCTGATTTCTTAGCAGCTCATCCTGTCCCCGAGACATCTAAGCTCTATGACGAGATTCCAGACGAGACATTGGAATCAAATATGATCTTAGAAGAATTTTCTACCTGGCGTTTATTCTTCGATGGAGCATCTAGAATTGGACCTGGAGGCACCTTTGTCGCTAGAGTGGGAATTATTCTCATTTCACCAGATGGATTAGCTATCCAGAGAGCTTATTCTTTGGATGAATCATGTTCCAACAACGTAACAGAATACAATGCCTTGCTCATTGGACTCCAATTAGCCAAACAACTGGATATTGAATATCTCAAAGTATATAGTGATTCTAAGCTGATTGTTAATCAGGTTAGAGGTACATACGAAGTTCGACATCAAGATCTGGTACCATACCACGAAGAGGCAATCAAAATAGCTTCTTCGTTCAAAGGGTTCTTCATCGAACATGTACGTCGAGCATGCAATACAGAAGCTGATACCTTAGCTAACCTAGCTGTGGTCTTAGTAATTCCAGTCAGAAGACAACAAATGGTTGTTATCTCTAATAGAGAACTGTTTTGTATTGAAAACAACCATAATATTGAATTCAGTAATGCAACTGAAGTCAATGTCATCAGTAAAGATTGGAGAGCACCCTTTATCGACTTTGCAGTACATGATATACTACCTGATGATCCAAAAGAAGCTACAAGTATTCATCGGCGATCTCTTCGATTCTACTATAATCATACCACCAAAACTCTCTTTCGACGAACTTTTGATGGATTACTTTTGAGATGTCTGGCTGGTGACGAAGCAAAGCAGATATTATGTGAAGCTTATGATGGAGTTTGTGGAGCACATCAGCCCGGTCCCAAATTATAGGATCGTATCCGACGTATGGGCTACTACTGGCCCTCTATGGTATCAGATACCATTGACTATGCAAGGAAATGTCGAGCACGTCAGGTTCATGCAGATTTCATTCACCAACCGTTGGAATTTCTTCACCCGACTGCTGCCTCATGGTCCTTCGAAGCTTGGGGCATGGATGTAATTGGTCCTATCAATCCCCCTTCGTCTAAAGGACATCGGTCTATCTTGGCTATAATCGATTATTTCTTTAAATGGGCTGAAGCCATACCTCTAACTGAAGTGAAGACTAGCAGTGTCATCAAATTCATTAAACATTATGTGATATACAGATTTGGTGTACCTCGTCGAATCATCCATGATAATGGGCCACAGTTCGTCAGTCAGAAGTTTACTAGGTTCTGTGATGACAATAGAATCAATAATATTGCTTCTACGGCCTATAATCCTGCAGCTAATGGGTTAGCAAAAGCATTAAACAAGACTATCATCAAGCTCCTCAAAAAGTTTGTCTTTATTAACAAACGTAATTGGAGTGAGAAGCTTGAAGAATGTTCATGGGCTTATCGCACTACAGTTCGTAATCCCACATGTTGCACACCTTTTTCTCTGGTATATAGATACGAGGCTGTCTTACCGCTGGAAATTTAAATTCCATCCTTAAGAATTGCCATTGCTAATGAACTTACCACAGAAAATAATGATCGTCTCTGACTTCAAAAATTGGAGGCGCTCGATGAGAAAAGGCTATTAGCTCAACAACATATCGAACTTTATCAAGCCCGTATCTCAAAAGCTTTCAATCGCAAAGTCAAAGTACGAACATTTCAGGAAGACGAGCTAGTTCTTATGGTCGGACGTCCTATGACTATAACTCGCATAAGCAAAAGCAAATTTGAGGCAAAATAGGAAGGTCCGTATGTGGTAAATAAGGTTTTCTCAAATGGAGCCTATCAATTAACAGATATGGATGGCAGAGTTGCTATAATGCCTATCAATGGCAAATTTCTCAAGAAATATTATGTATAAAAGTAAAATGCTTTTCATTCAGAGAAATGATGTAAATAAATTTTATTTTATTCAAAAATAGAAAGAGTTACATAATATTAAGGACGGGGACGTGGACGTGGACCCGATCCTTCCTGATTAAATACATAATTTGCTAGCAATTCAAACATTTTATTGTCTGAACACACTAACAACTCACAGACGGCTATCCTCACGGCTTCTTCATCAGCAGTCTTCCCAGGCTCTACTAATTTAGCAATCAGGTCCTGCTCTGGTGCAGGAATAGTCGAGCCTTCATCTACTTCTTTCTGAGGAGGCACCGGAGGCTCAGCAGGAGGCGTCTCAGTCATTCCTTCGATCTTTGGAGTGAGCAAATCTTCGGAAGACATTCTGTATAGAGAAAAAAAGTTGACGATATCTACAGAAGCTTTATTCTATTTATAGACAGAATGACTAGATAATTGGCTACGAGAACCGATGTGACTCTTCCTTTTCAAAAGTAGTCCAACTGTTCATTCATTTATTTCTTCCCCCTAAAAGAGTATGATTGTTCATTCATTCTTTTTCTCGAGAATCGAGATGACTGTTCATTCATTCAGTGTCTCCTCCTCGAGAATCGAGATGACTATTCATTTATTCAGTGTCTCTTCTTCGAGAATCGATGTGACTGTTCATTCATTCACTGTTGACTGTCTATTCATTTATTCATCAGTCTTAGCATTTATTGTCTTTTATTTAGTTTCTCGTAAATAAAACCATAGATGATAAATTCTCACATCTAAAACAGAAAAAAGAATTCACGTCCTTCATACCTCTGAATTCCGATTATCTAAGTAAGCAACTTGTCACGTCCCTATTACCTCTGATAAAGTTGTCTATTGAAATAACAGTATTTCTAAACGTTATATTCTGCAACGTCTACATTACCTCTGAGCAGATATAATAAATATCGTTATTTTATAAATCAAGAAATATATCATGTCCAGTACCTCTAAATATGTTTTCTATTCTATTACTTATATCTATAACAAGATATGCAACAAGTAATGGAACCACATAAAAGTTTCTCATTTTATTTCTATTTCGAAAAGAGATACAACATAATTAAAAAGACAATAAGTTTTGCTTATTCTATTCTAAAGGATAAGTAAAAAGTTTTACAATCCGCTTCTTCAAAACTTAGGCTTGTTCATTACAAGAATCTAGCACCCGCTGCCTGGCTTCAACCCTTCTTGACTGGGGATCGAATGGGTGCAGAGCAGCAGTTTGACGTGCTAGTTCTTCATTCTGTAGCTGTTCAAACTCCTTCTTCTGGTGCTTCAGAGCATCTATTTGACTAACAGCAGCTTGATGTAGCTGAATTTCTTGTTCTAAGTTCTGTTTAATAGCCTTAAGCTCTGCCTGAAGCTGGGCAATTTTAACCTCCAGATCAGCGGCTTTCTTTTCTTCATCTGCAGCCTTAATCTTATGATTCTCAGCAATAGAAGCCGCATCAGCAATTTGAATGTCTAATTCAGAGGATTGTCTTGTAAAAGCCAACAACCATGCTTCAAAGTTGGCTTTACTAGTCTCTGCTTCTTGAGCTTAGCCTCATATTTTATGTTTACTAACTGCTCGATATCCCCTTTTTTAAGCTCCTTATAAGCTTTAATAGATCCCTCCAGCTCATCCAAAATATGTTCCAAGAAGGTAGCCTGAGCCTCGTGTCCTTGGCTACGGATTCCTCCGATCAAGAATGAAGAGGGAGTTCTGATTGTACTAAAAGGAACATCTTCTTTCTCCATCACTCGATGAACTAAAAGGCTCCAGAGATGTGAAAAAGACTTTCGTGAAGGAGGCCACCACGAACTTGTTAGTTGCTACGGCTCCTGGGGTGGCTATCGCTTCTGCCGGAGTCTTTACAGTTTTATCATGTGGAGGCTCTTCATCTTAAGCGCTAATGTGGGAAGAGCTCCCTTCTCCTGCTATGGTTCCTATGGGTCCTTCTATAAATTATATATGTCATTTGTATGAGCAATATACAATACAGAAGGAGCTAAGACAAATAGATCATGTTTAGAAATTTACCTGAGCTAGGTATAGCATGAGGAATCTCAAGAGGTTTTGAAGTTTTCGGTTGAAGCTTTGATAGGGTATCTGCAGACATAGTGGCTTGACTACTACCAGCTTCTGATTCAGTCTGAAGGGGCAGAGTCATTGGAGTTTGATCTGCTAATTCTGCTACCACTCCAGAAACTTCAGGATTTTCAGATATTTTGGGTTCATCGATCTTGGGACTGGTATGTCCTTCATCGATAACCACATTTTCCTTGTCCTCAGCAGTTGAGTGGTCTTCATCAACCGGGAGTTCTTGAGGTGATGGTACATCTACTAAAGTTTGTCCTACTTTTGTGGTATTATTCCAATCGTCACCAAAAGAGTCATCGTCGTAATCACAATCCGCTAAAGCTTCAATCATCTCCTTTTCAGAATGTGTAGGATCTTGCTCCTTCGGAGAATTTATCATTTCTTCTTGTGGAAGCAAATCCTTCTCTGGGGAGATGGCTTCTGGAGTCTTAGGAGTTGGGGATGGAACCATTATCCCCGTCGCAGCAAGTACATTGGCGGGAATACGTACCACTAAAGATTCCGATCTCGAAGCTTCTACAGTGATGGTAGAAGGCTGAACATTCGCTGAAGTAAACACTGCAAAGAAAGAAATAAATTTAATATACATCTTTGAGAGAAAAATATATATTAGGGTATATCATAATCTTGATATTACCTTCCTGAGAAGGTACCTCTTCAGTAACTACCAACTTTCTCCTGACCTCTCTGTGTGGTGATGTAACCGGCTCTTCGACAGCTCCGATGCGATCATCCTCTAGATCGATCAAAGTGGTAGACGTTCCTCCTTCTGCGACTCTTCCTTGCTTTTGAATAGAAGAAGGAGTGGTATCCTTCTCTCCGGGGGAAGAACTGAGGAGCATCTGTTTTGACTGAGAACAAGTCGTTCTTGTGGTCGTTGGTTCATTTATAACCAAGGACGTCCTCTTCCTCTTATCCGGAGCTCTTGGTGAGGCAGGTCTACTATCCAGCTGAAGAAGGGTTGTCCTCTCCTTGGCCTTTCTTTTCTTTAACACCTTGGTAGGGGATTTCTCTTTCTGCACCTTTAAGGATACGTCCAGAGGATCTTGGACTTCATCTGGATAATTCTTTAAAATAGAAGCCTCCAGTGGTGGATCTGCAGGATCTCTATCCTCTGCATCCCGAAAAGAGTGAGCAGTATGTTTTCCAAATTTGGATCTCTTCTCACTTACAAAGCTACGTGCAGGATGGAAACTTTCAGTAATGTATTCGCTGAAGTATAGAAGTTTGCGTATGTATATAACATACGTGGGCCTTGCTGAAGATTGAAGGGCATAAAAATATCACTTTTCTATCCCTGGCATTGTAATATCTCCAAGCCCTAGCCCCATCGATCAGATAACCTTTGGCCTGTAGGCAAGTGGTGGCGTTACCTACGTGAAGCTGATCATAGCCGAACTGTCGTGCAAATCGACTTGGCAAGTATGGTTCTAAATAACATTCTTCCTCAAATCTATAAACCAAGTGAGATGGACGGATAGCCTACAACCATGAAAAGATAGGTGGACTGAGGCGGAGTGATTTTGCGTTCAAATCCATCAGCTGTAGAGACATGGTCTCGTATCCGTGAAGAGGCTGAATATATTGAAATCTCCATCCCGATCTATGATTCAATACAAATCTGCACTCTGAAAGAGTAGTGTATTGCCAATAAGCGCTGGAGTAGCGGCTGATGAAGTCTCCGCTGACACTTTCCATATCAGGGTTCATCAAACAGGAATGGTGAAGCAATAGCCATCCGAACAAATAGGTGTAAGGCATCTCAGTGCGAGGAAAGTCTTGCCTTGTCGCCTTATCGTGAAGCATGGTCTATACAAAAGAACGCAATCCTGCATTCAATCGGCAGGTCATGGCCGATAACAGATCCATCTTATATCAAAAAATAAGACGTACTGCAGCAAACAGAATGCCTCAATAGAATCTGTCGACTGTGCTGGATGCAGGAACTATGAAGCGTCGCAGCCATATAAAGAGAAAACTTGCTAGCTGGGCCTCTTTAGACATAGGTCTATAACCCTGTCGGAGGTAACTCTGGAGGGTATCACCAGCCTTAAACGGATGCGAGTCTTTATTCAGTCTGATATCTCCATGATTATGTTGCTCCATCAAATATTGCACGTCACTCTGGCTGAATGGTTCAAAGAAACGAGGAGCACAGGCTTGACTATCAAGTGGCTTGTCCTCCCGTACATGACCCAAGAAGAGGTACAACATCCACTTGGTGGTATAACAAGTACCTGCAATGGCACTTTTATAGAAAATAGAGCAGATCTTGTAGTGACATAATAATTTTTGGAAGACGATGGTCATCTGAGGGTTCTCCTCTGCCATAGCATCCAATTCTTAATTTGTAGGCACATATTCTTTGTATGGATTATCGCCCGTCGAAAGATGAGAGAGATATTTCATCGCATGGAGTGCAAGTCCTATTTCTCCATGGGGAGTCATGAAAGTTCCAGTACTTTCATTATACCTCTCTACTAAGGCCAGGAACATATGAGCGTTCGAGCAAATATCGTAGACTGTAGTCCAGATGGCATTGTAAAGGTCTAGATCAAGGAGTCTGTCCTTAAACTGATCCAAAATCCAGATAGTTAGGCTGCTCCAGCGCTTTATATCTGGGTTTACCAGACCAGTCATACGTATGCCACGATCTGGGTATCTTCCTTCAGCCTTTGCGAATGTGTTTGCAAATATGGGTATTCTCACTGGAAAGAGCAAAGAAGAATCCTCAGGAGGAATACAGCCCGGCCTCAAACCTGTCAAGTGGGTGTTGTACTTCTTAGAAGTACTGTAAAAGAGGTCCTTGTGTTGCAGACCCATTCTATAACAGATTCTTTCGACTCTTGTCTGCTGGATTAGAGTCAGACCCCATGACATTCTTCTGGGATAGCTTGCAAATTCATATTGTGATAAAGCCATAGACCACGATATTTCTGTGAGGTATATGATCTTGTCTTCACGTTTGAATACTCTCTCTTCTTTCCTGGTCTTGGGCTGGGAAGTCTTCTTAATAGCATCCCCAAATAGGAAGGCAGGCTTTTTGTGGACCACATTGTCAAGACTTTCTAAAGGTTTCCCGTTCATTAAGCTCAGCAGGGTTTGGTTTTCTTGGGCCATAAGGATGGTCTTTCGTGCTTCAGGGCCATCGTACTGAGGGAATGTAACATAAGATAAATTCTCCTTGTACTCCGGGATATTAAATGCCGAAGTAAATCTTTCAGCATTAGGGTCTTCCCTGAGATCGACTGCAAAAAAATACATGAACAAAAGCTAGAAGCAACAAGAGTGTGCAAACTTTATAAAGAGCAAACAATTAAGTTGCACAACATCCTAGGTTGCGCAACAATTAAGTTGCGCAACATCCTGAGTTGCACGACATTCTAGGTTGCACAACATTTTAAGTTGCACAACATCCTAGGTTGCGCAACAATTAAGTTGCACAACATTCTGATTTGTGCGACATTTTAGATTGCGCAACATTTTAGGTTGTGCAACATCTCAGGTTGCGCTACATACTGGATTGCACCACAACTTGGTTGCGCAATATTTTTGATTGCACAAACAACTGAGTTGCGTAACAGCATGCACAACACGGTTCGTAAGAACGAACAATGCTCAAATAAAGCAACCACACCCTAATAAGGGGTGGCGCAAAGTTTGTGTTGCACCAAACACTCTAAGAAGAGGGGGCAAGTCAATTTGTCAAGCTCCAGAACCAGAATACCGGAGAGCGGGGGCAGATATAGCCAGCTACGCAATCCCAAAGTACGTTAATACTCTGAAATCACGTATAAGCTGTCAAGACATGGGAGTTACTCTACAAGCTATCAGTCAATCCTATGGTTTAACAATCCTAGGTATCTCAATCATAGGCAATTATACAAGAGCAAGGAGTACGATCATCATACATACAATAGTAAGGCATCCCGAACCATATATACATGACTGATCATGAAGCCAGTACCACAGAACTGAGGACTAGCTAGAGTATTAGTCGTACATGATAAGGACTAGCTATAGTCTAGAATACACATATCATGTTTATGCCCGTAGGCTACAATATCAAGGAAAATACCAAAACACGAGCTAAACACGTGCTCGGGGCTAAATGTTACAAGAGAAGAATTTACATATCAGTGGAAGAATGAAAAAGAAACCCACTGAGGCACTCTGGTGCTCCGGCTGGTCACCGTCGAGTAGATGGTGCGGTAGATCCTTCGGGCTCTTCTTTTAGAACCTGACCATACAAAACCAGTGGGGTCACACCCCAAATAGCAAGTACCACAAAGGAGGCCAAACTATGAACTTAAAACCAGCAATCATAGGCAATCAACAGGGAGAGAAAGCAATAAGCAAGGAGGATCGAGATTCGTACAGTACCAATGCACTCATCCCGAACATAGAAAGACAGTAAGTAAATCATCATTTGACATAAAGTAAACTGGAGAACATGTTAAATAAATAGAGCTAGGCAATATACGAAGAGAGGACGAAGGTACTGTTCCGAAAGTCAGGTTACAACCCTTAAACCAAACAAGGACCGGAATTGTAACCCTTCGCCTGAACAGAACTTGGTCCCTGATCATTTATTGCTAGAGGTGACAATCGTTAAGTGACAGTGAGAGAGTGACAATACAGAGTACAGTACATTAGAGTGACAATCATTGTAATTATTATCCTGGAACAATTAGGAAATTGGATCTGGGAAGGTGATATACGATGGGATAACCATGAGACTATTCAGATAACCAGGTTACAACCCGTAAACCAAACAAGGACCGGGGTTGTAACCCTTCGTCTGAACAGAACTTGGTTTCTTCCACCATTTATCGGCAAGATAAAATAAGAAATCAGGACATGTAACAATCTTGTACAGGATCTAGACAAGACTAGACTCCATCCAATCATTCACGGCCAAGCAATAAGTACGGCTTGATACTTTAACTAACTAGGGTTATCACAAGCCTTAGTTACTAGCAATATGCAATGAGATGTTCCTCCAGCCACAAGCCCTGCAGCTAATGCAGGTCATCTAGGCGACTTGGATTCATTAAGCAATGTCTCGTTCTACTCCACATATCAGTGAGTCTAGACTTGTGCCCTACTCGTCGGCAGGCTACAAGTCCAACAATTGTGGCCGGGATAACGGGATCGCCTGTAACTGGGAAATCTCTCATGACTACTGGATTATTCTAGTTATTAGCCTTAGTAAATTTTAGTGGGTATCCCTGACCGTTGCAAGACAATACGGGTTTATTGTACAAGCACAATCGTCCACGGTGTCCAGGTCATTCAATCTTGTCATGTCGTGTTGGCCGTCGCAACAGCCTTTGGGATACATCATGTCAGTTCACTGTCAAGAGTGCGCCACGTTGGGCCACTATCAAGAATTATCATATCTAGTTATCATGTCAAATGTGTCAGGTCAAGTTATCTTGTCAGGGGTGCACCATGGCGGGTCACTATCAAGTCATGCCAGTTAGCAAGGGGAGAGAAACTTGCACAATTAAATAATTATATATTAATAATATATATATTCTTGAAGCCAAGGAGAAATTCTACAACTTTTATGTTGGGAGTGGGAAGAAATTCGGACCACAAATCGTGCAAATAAAATATTAAACAATCAAGTAGGACCCCATACGGCCCAAAAGTGGGAGACATGCGGCCAAAGAGAGTGAGAGGCCACCCATGCGGCCAGCCAAAGCTCATGCGGCCAGAAAATAACTGAAGGGGGCCATGCGGCCAACATTAAATGCCAGCAAGAAATATTCATGAAATCAGAAAAGGCAAGAAGAGTGGGACCCACAATAAATGCAAGCTTCCACTCAAGCAAAAGAAAAGGACACGTGGCCACTCAAGTACAGTGGCCATATAGCCTAAAAATTATATAAAATCAGTCAAGCAATAAATGCCAACAAACCATATGCGGCTAGCAAGAAAATACTTATGCGGCTACAAGTGTTTGGCCAACAACAAGTAAATATTAAGTTGCATGCGAGTAACCATGCATGCGAGCAACCATGCATGCATGGAAATAATTTAAGGGCTGATGCTAAAATTTAAGCATGCAGGTTTGCATGCATTTAAACAATGCAATACATTAAAATATTACATGCGGCTGGCTTGATATTGTTCTTGTACGACTCACGTTGGAATTGGCCATGCGGCCACTTGAGGAAGTGCCATGTGGCTCAACTGAGGATTTGGCCATGCTTATTTAATGCTATCATTATTAGCATGGAGATGCTTAAATTCCATGCAGCATCTAATTGTATGCATTGAAATGCTTCTTTCCTGTGGCTCATTTAGCTGAGGCCATGCATTAATGCATGCAAGTGCTTTCATGTATTATTTAATGCTATCATTATTAGCATGGAAATGCTTTAATGCATGGAAATGCTTTAATACTTTAATGTATGGAAATGCTTTAATGCTTATCACTATAAGCATTGAAATGCTTCTTCCATGCGGCTACAAAGAAATAGTAGCCATGCGGCTACTGATACTTCCATGCACATGCTGCTGCTAGCAAGTGCAAGTACATGCGACTATATATAATTATTGCTAATGCATGCAAAAGAAAAGGCCATGCAAACTAAATGGGGGGGGGGGGTGTCACGACCCGCACCCGCAATAAGGGCACGTGCACGTGACAACGCCCAGCCCTCACCGTAAAAACGGCGTGAAACGCTGTAGGTTTTCTACTCTAAACAGTTTATATATATATATATCAAAAACCTGTCGAGAATATGGTCAACTCCGAACGGAGGACAAGCAATGAATATATACGAGTACTCAATCACAACTCTAAGATAACAAAGTAAAGACTGAAAGATAAAGACAACAAGATGATAATAAAATAACAACCTGTCAAGTCCAACACAAGAATATATACAAGTCCAAGTCTCTAATACAATCCATAATAATAACAGTCTCAAAAATAGCTGGAGACAAGGTCCAGTATAAAAGACCTACTCTAACTAAGCAATAGGTAAGGTCTCGCTAGGCGGAGCTAAGCCCTGCTGGACCAAAGTCTCCAAATCTAGGCCCACTACGTCATCCGGACCGTAGTAGGTACATTAATCCCCCTCGTCAGCATCTGTAATATTTTCAATATATCCTGTCAGGATGGAACGAGTACAAACTACTAACAACAGTTCACAAGATATGACAAAAGCTATAAGACTGTAAATAGAGAGTATATACAAGAAAATCATGGAATGTACATGTGAATATCATGGCAAGGTAAACTGTAAATCTAGAGCTAGAACAAGGCAAGTAAATTGATCATGGCATGTACAAGAAATCAAAAATCATATATCTAGGTGTGTGAATACTAGCTACAACATGTGGCCAGATTGGGTCTGCACAAGGTTATGATCTAGCCAATCATACGTGTGGTGTAGGATTGGCATTCACAAGGTTCACAATATATACAAGGCGGGTATGACCACACATCTACACTAGTACTCCCCGTCCCCGACTGGTAGAGTGGATCCAAGCAAGACACGTCACGACACGGGATTCTACGAGAAGGGAGCAAGTCTCCTCGAGAATCGGTATCCATATACTGCACAAGAACTACAAGGGGGCTTGCACAAGATATACCAAGATAACGAGGAATAACATCTCATGTCGGGATCCATGAATACCAATCCGTGTGACCAATGTGTCGAAAACAAGCATATCTACACTAATTACATGAATTATAACAGTTATCGTAAATTGGAAAAGTGTCAGAGAATGTACTCGCCTGTAATATGATATGGTATGTCAACTGGAGCAAATGTAGCGTCTCGAGGACCTATAGAGAACAAGACGTATCAATACTCTGTTTAGGAAGTAAAGTCGAATCAATTTAAATCCTATTTAGTCATTCTAGGTCAAGACACATCAAACTAGACTGTACGAGGTCAATCTAAGTCATATTAGGTCTAGCTAGGTCATACTGGGTCAATACAAGTCAAACGGAATTAATCTAGGTCAATTTGAGTCAACGGTTGACTTACAGTTGACTTTTTGTCAACTGGTCAACTTTGGTCAACCCTAGGTCAATCCTAGGTCAATGGTGACTAATAGTTGACTTTTGGTCAACTGCCCAAGTTTAATGGAATTTGGGACTAAATTGGGTAAGGTGTTGACCCATAGTTGACTTTTGGTCTAAAAAGTCAACCGTGGTCAACCGGGGTCAAGACTAGGTCTAGGCGACTATTTCTAATCATTACCAACTTCTAAAACCCATATCCAAGTCCATTTTGGACTTCGAAATCCAAATCTTGGTCGTAGGCCAATTTCCTAATTTACCCTTTCTAAGGTAAATTTCTAGCCTAGGTGGAAACCTAGTTAGCCTACCTACGCTTGGTAGTTTGACCCGATCTTCCTAGGGTAGTAAGATACTAGCCTATACATATATTACCTACCAAAATACCTAGGTAAAGTGGACATCCAGTCCATGATACGGCCCATTGCCGATATCTTGAATATTTCAAGATACGTACTAATACGGCACGATACCGGCGCCCTACGACCCCAATTTCAACTCGGGAGCCTACCCGCAAAATCTAATTCACGTATTCTAACTCCACGCCAAGTTTCAACTCATTCCGATACTCCGAGCTCCGTTTCACCCTCTAACTCGCTCTCCTCCATTTCTATTTCCTATATTTCTACTTCTCTTCACTTCCTATTCTAATTCTCCTTCTTCTTATCTTCTCTTTCTAATTCCTAATCTCTTTTCCTATTCTCTTCTAATCCTCTTCTCATTCTTTTCCTAACTTCTTCTATTATTCCCTTCTACTTCTCTTCTAACTCTTCTACTTTTTTTCTTTCCTCCTAACTTCTTCTAATCCTCCTTCTTCTAATTTCTTCTTACTCTTTTCTTAATCTTCTTCTCATAATCTCTTCTAATTCTAACCATCTATCAACCTATATATATACATATATATATATATATATATATGCATATATATATAAACATATATGTAGGACTAAGGGGGGTTTAATAGGGGTGAAAGGGGCAAATGGGGGGGGGGGGGTTCTCACTGGCAGCAGCTGCTGCCAGTGCTGCTGTTCCTGCTGCTGCTACAGCAGCTGTGTAGCTGCTGCTACACTGCCACTGCTGTGGCTTCTTCTTCTCCTTCATATTCTACTACTTCCTCATCTTCCTCTCTATATATATATATATATATATTTTTTTTTTTATATATCTATATATATATATATTTTTTTTTTATATATATATATATATTTTTTTTATATATCTATATATATATATATATATATATATATATATATATATATATATATATATATATCTATCCTCCTATCTATCTATATATCTATCTATATCTATCTATATATATATCTACATACATATATATATAATCTAATATCCATCCCTCTATCTATATATATACATATATACTACTCTATATGGAGTATATATATATATATATATATATATATATATATATATATATATATATATATATATATATATATATATATATATATATATACTACTCTATTTAGAAAACCCCCAAATTTCCTTAAACTAGATTTTAGGAAACCTAAGGAAAGCTATGGTCAAAAGATGGAGAATAATCTCCTTTCCACTTATCATGAAGGAGATATAGGGAATAGAGGAATTAATTAGGAATTAAAATTCATACCTAGAAGGGATTTCTTGGAGGAAGAAGAGCTTGAGAGAAGAATGGGTTTTGGAAGAGAGAGAGAGTTACTTAATGGAGAAGAAAAAGGGGGGGTTTACATGGCCGGCCAAGTGTGTGTGTGTGGGGGGGGGGGGGGGGGGGGGTGGGTTAGTGGGTTTGGGTAGGATTCATTAGCCCCCTCCAAACCCATTAGACTTAGGTTGGGTTCGGTTTATTTCGGTTTGGTTCGATTTGTTTCTAATTGGCCAATTAAGCCTCTAAAACGACTAATTAAGCCATAGAAATAGGGTTTATAGTTTCTAGCCTAATTATGATGACATGTGGGCCAAGTCCAGCTAGTATGTGGGTCCCACTAGGGTCCAGGCTACCCGGGTCTCCAATTTGAGTCCGAATTGGACAAAATCCAAACCAACCCAAATAAATCCCAAAAAATCACATAAAATCAAATAAAATTCCTAAAAATTATAAACTTGAAAAATGAAAAAATACCCCTAATTCGAAAACTGGGGGTGACAGGGGGGAGCATATGCGGCTCATATGGGTTAATGCATTCAATTCCTAATGCATTACTAATAAATGCCTATGCGGCTCACGTGGGTACTGATGCATTCCATTCTTAATAAATTAAATAATGATGCCTATGCGGCTCACAAAATTCCCATGCGGCTGAATGCCTCAGGGAATGCATTTAGAATATGCATTGAAAAATATTGTATGCATTAAATTACACATTAAAATAATACATGCATATGTGGCTGACTGCTAAGGCCATATGCGGCTGGGAAATACAAGGCAATTAATTAAATGGCCATGCAATTAATGCATGCTAGCAAACGTTGAAAAATGGCCATGTGGCCATGACAATAAGTTAATGCTCATGCGGCTGGATTTGTCCATGCGGTAGGGAAGAACACTTGCCGCATGAAATAGTCATACGGTCAAGTACTGTTCTTCTCCTCCACTTTCCGAGGAGAAGAACACCATGAAGCCAAGTTTCCAAGCTCCATAAATCCATTATTCGGAGTCCAAATCCGAACTTCCATAGGTCAAAACGGGGCAGGATGAAATGCTCTACAACATAGAACCATCAAAACTTGGAAATAACAATGCTAAGTAGATCAAAACCCAAGAATTTCGAAAATACTATAAACTTAGATCTACACAAATTTAACCATGAAAATTAAAAAAACACCAAAAACTAAAGAGTATTAGAATCTGGAGAGGAAGAGAATGGAACAAACGAAATTGAAATAATCCCACATTCGGCAAGGTGTACTTGCCTCTCTCCAATGGCTAGGGTTTAGTAGAAAAGAAATGAATGAGGGTGAATGAGGAGGGAGAGAGAAAAGTGGCTTATATAACAAGCTCAAGTGATCTCCACCATTCATTCCTCTCCACTTAATCTAAACTACACACCTCATCTCATGAGAAACCAAACTAAACCAAACCAAACCAAGTCAAAGTGAAACCGAAGCAAATAAAACCAAATCCAAGTTAAACCAAATCATGAAATCCTACACTTAGGAAAATTTTAAAATATCACGTAAATCAATAAATACGAAATACGGCTCAAATAAACACGTATCCGTATAAAATATCGATACAGTGAGACGGGTCTCACACAATTAAAGATTAAGTCATCGTCCATTGGTCAAATTTGTTCGTTCTTGGTCACCTTCCAGAGCTGGGTTTGCCGTCTCTTGTCGAGAAGAGGGCGGCGCATACTGTGGCGCACGGGTCGACGAAGCACGAGTCGAAGGGCGGCGACGCTCTTCCCTTTGTCAGCGACGGTCTTCTTGGGAGCCACGTCGTCGAGGAGATGGTCGGAGAAGAGGGTTGCAGGAGTTCATAGTATTCTCTGTAAAGATTAAAGTGAAAGTAAAGAGTTACAGTTGGTTAAATAAGGGTTATTTATAGCCTAAAGATAGAATCGTAACAGTCACCCTCAGTTGCGCATAAAAAATCGTAACAGTTTGTAACATACTGTGCGAGATAGGCACAACTTGACTCAGTAAAGATTCAAAGTATTTCGAAGTTTTGTAACATTTTAAAATTCGAAAACTTTGAAGGGGGTTTTGTAGAGCCTAAAAATCAAGTTGCACCATGTTTTTACTACTCAGCAATCAAGTTGTGCCCCAGAAATCAAGCTGTGCCACTGTTATGAAGCTCAGAGATCAAACTGCGCCACTGATCAGGTTGCGCCATATATCAGACTGCGCCCAATCACATTGTGCCAAAGTCTACGTGGCGCCTGACAATAATTGTCATTATTAACTGACAACACTGACAACTGATAGCACAATAAACGAAGAAAATCTCTTCGAATCTCGTAAAGCATGGCGCTCGAGACGATTTGATTAATAGTTGTTCTGCGCACTCTGTGAGTTGCGCCTAGGCGCAACTTGATCAAATTCTCCTCGCAGATTGACACGTAACACAAATGATGCCACGTGTCTATGCACTGAGTTGTACCCTAGGCGCAATCTAATCAAGCACAGTTTGACTCGTTGACTGAAGCTCGTGTAACCTGATAAAGTTGAGACAACTTACGTTCTAAAGTAGGATGATGTGGCGCACATGCTACTAATCTTTCAAAATATGTCTACTACTTTGTACATGACCATGCGTATCTCAATCATATGATGCCACACATCTAAATACAGTTAGTGCATGTTCGAGTAACTGAATGAAAGTTTGCGCAACTTAAGGTTGACGCAACCCAAAGTGGCGTTGTTCGACCTTGCGCACATCAGAATAACTGCTAAAATAGTTATTTTCATAACTCTATAAATAGAGTTTCCAATCATTATCAAAGTATGACAGAGATCAAGAATTCTTGCAAAAGTGCTGCTGTATTCTCCAGAGGCTTTAGTCTTCAAGTTCACATAGTCCAAGGGATAAAGTGATCGTCTTCTGATTAGATTCCTATAGTTGTACTTCTCCAGAATTTATTGTACTTTGTACTATTCTTTTACAGTTTGTTATAAACTTTTTGTTTTTACAAACACATATATAATGTTATAGAGATTTATAGATAAGTTTATTCGACTCTAGATATTTTTATACATATTCGAATTGGACTAGAATCTACTTGTTACGTATCTAGTCATGGTCATGTGTTCTAGTCATATGTATTTTAGATTTGGGCATGACAAACATATCTACATAAGTGTATTTGAAGCAATATAAGTTAAAACCTACTTTACTCATTGAATATGTATCATTTCCCCTAAAATTATAACATAATATTTACGTGATATAAGATGATCTTTGAAACCAACCATCCTAGCTAGCTACCACACAAACAAAAATTCCACAAAACAAATGCCTTTTTTCATTCTACGGGAAATTTGGTAACATCCTCTAGGATTTCTGGCATTATTGGGAAGCCTTTCCTCTAACCCTTTTCTTCTTTTATATTTGTATATACCGTACATAGGATAAAAAATTCAGACCATGATGTCCTTTTATTAGGAACAAAAAATTAAAATAAAACCTTATTGGCCACATGTTGAAACTTAGTGCTTTCCCTCTTTCACTTTCTTATTTTCCTATTTTACCTCCCTTACAAAAGTAATATGAATTTTAAAAGAGATTATGCATTAATTGCACTTCTCATAAGGAAGCTCCCAAGGGAACAATGTCCAAGGGGCTGACATGTGGGCCCTACTTGGGCCTACTAATTAATTATTTTTGTAAACCCATGTATTTGACTTCGGATTTCTTCCGGATTTTATAAAAACTTTTCCTAAATTTTTTGGAATTTTTAAGAACGCCAAATTATATTTTATTCATTTCTAAGTCATTATTTGATTTAAATCCTTAGTCATAAGATGACTAGCCCATGGTTTTGATTATAGCCCATGGCACATGGCTATGGTGCCTAACTAATTTTGTTGGCCTAATTAATTAGCTGATTAATTAGTGGTTAGTGGTTAGCTATTGGTTAGAAATTCCTAGACCCTTCCACACACCCCCACAATTCCTATATTGCTCTTTCCATTTTTATATATTAAAATTGGTGCCCATGGCACTTGCTTGCTATCCAAGCTTTCCCTATTTATATAATAGGACATTCCCTTTTATAATTTCTCACCCAAAAAATTTTATAACATTATTACAAATCAATTCCTAAATTATAATTTCCTAGCCAACCAATTGATCAGCCACCCCCACTGTCGGCTAATCCCGACCGACGACTACCTATCTCCTACCATTCTCAACCCATCCCCAATGAAGCTCGGCCACCACCACCGGCCTGAACACCATCTCGACCAATCTCCAGCCATCCTCCATTTCCTCGGTTACTACCCCTACTCCGGCTGACCCAGCCATCTCTCTCCCCTACTCCTCTTTCATGTCCGATCTTCTTCCGACCTCTCCACTGTGAAACATCACCACAGAGCACCACCATCCCCTTTTCGACAAACCACTACCATCTCCACAGACTATACCTTCACTATTTCCCGACCAACACCGCCTTTGCTCCACCCACATCACCTGCAGCACCAACGCCATCACCATCATCCACCATAATCGATCGCCCTCCAGTTTTCTCTAAAGCCTCCCTGTCCCCACCTCCAGTGCCGTCCTCGCACGACAAAACTCGACATAAGCCACTGCTAATCTTTCCGACGTAGCACCCCTCCAATGCCAAAACAGATCCGCATTGGCCGCTGCGGCTCCCCATGTTGCTGTACCCGCACCCATCCACTGCGAGCAGCGTCCTCGACGACCGCACCGCGAAACATTACCCCGGCCAGATCCGTGCTCAAGCGACTCAGATCTCCGTCAGCCCCACCTCCAGTTTCTTCTACAGCCTCTCTGTCCCCACCTTCGATGCCCCATGCCCTTGATGGACCCCAATCCTCGTGAGCCACTTCCAATCTTTGTCCAACGTCGCGCCTCTCCGACAGTCGCCACGGCTCCACGTGTCGCTGTACCTGCACCCATCCATCGTGAGAAGCATCTGTTGACACAAAGTCACAATCAACCAAATATTGATAGAATTGACTAAATAATACTTGTGATAATTTAATACGACACATGAAGACTACATCCAGCACAAGTCAGACGACAGCTCAGTTTTGCAAATGCAAGTCATTTTTGAGTCTGTATTTTATAATTTTATTGAGCCTAGACTTATGTAAGCTGAGTTGTGCTGAGCATTTGAGACTTAACCTATACCCTACCCAAAATCCAAAAGCTCCACATACATCTAAATAAGCTCATTGGACCAATGACCCAGTTCGTCCTCTAAAAATCAGCACCCTAATTTTTAGGGTTGGCTGGTTGCAAGTTGTCCAATGGCCAAATTTTTAAAAATTTTAACCAGAATTCTGGCCGAATTCTGCCTACCTGGTATCCTATAAATAGGCCATGAATTCTCTCATTTTCAATCATCCAATCTTCTCTTCTTTTCTCTCTAAAGCTCAATACAAGCCATACCCTTCTTCATCTACTAGCCACAAGCTCCCTAAGCCTCAAGTGCTCAACATTTTTCAGTTAGGAGTTTGTGCAAGAGTTCAAGAAGTCGCTTAAAAATTCCAAGCATCGCAACTGCGATCTTTGTAAGAAGTTGACGTGCTCTTCTGAAGAAAAGGCATGGGGTGTAACTACTATTTCACAAATAGTAGATTTAATCCTGAGCTAGAGTTCTCAGGCCTGAACTAGTCCTCCACGAGGGAAACCAGGTTAAAATCGGCTGTGTTTGCGTATGTTTTCTTGCTCCATATTTATTTCCGTATTTACTCTGATTACTTTCAGCTTGTGAAAGAGTTTGTTTTTTAATTGTCTATTATCGCTATAAACTCTATTCACCCCCCTCTAGAGTTGCCATCTGTTCTTCAATTGGTATCAGAGCTCTGTTCTCTCAACAAGGACTAACATCCTAGAGCTGATCCATGGCAACCACACAATCCTTGATTTCCAATCACGGTGAAGGGAAGTCCACTCATAGGCCTCCCCTATTTGATAGAACTAACTACATCTATTAGAAAACAAGGATGAGCTTTTATCTCAAGTCGCTAGACTTCGACCTGTGGACCATCGTCACCGATGGTTACAAAAAGCCCGCCAGGATAGTTGTCAATGGTGATCTCGTTGAGAAATCACATGACAAATATTCTGACGAGGAGAAGAAATAAGCAAGTCTAGACGCGAGAGCTATTAATGCTTTATTCTGTACTATAGACAGGAATGAGTTCAACAGGGTCTCAACATGCACCACCTCTCACGAAGTATGGAGACTTCTAGATGTGACGCATGAAGGAACCACCCAAGTCAAGGAATCGAAGATAAGCCGTCTCACTCAAGAATATGAGGCTTTTAAGATGAAGCCAAATGAGACGATCACGCAAATGTTCGCAAGATTCCTCGACATCATCAATCCTCTATCTTCGTTCGGCAAACAATATTCAAATCACAAGAAGATTCGCAAGCTACTTAGGGGTTACCAAAGATTTGGAACCCTAAGGTGACAGCCATCATAGAAGGAAATGATCTCACAACCATGTCCATGGAGACCTTGATGGGAAAGATGATGACTCATGAGCTTGACCTCAAGGACTTCGAAGAGCCTGCTCCTAAGGCTAAGGAGATCGCACTCAAAGCTCACCGACGGAGGGCTGACCCCGAAGAGACGGATGACGACAACTCAGAAGGTGATGATCAAGCTCTCCTTGTCCGCAACTTCAAGAAATTCCTCGCTTCAACCGAAGAAAGAAGGAACCACAAGAAGATGACGAAGAAGAGCCAACCTGCTACGGTTGTAAGAAGACGGGACATGTCCGAAAAGACTGTCCATTCTTAAAGAAGAGCAACCGTTATGAGAAACCATACAAGAAGGCTTCCTCAAAGAAATATGCCAACACAAACATTTGGCATGAAAGCGAAGCTAGTGACTCCGAGGAAGAAAAGGACTCTCCTCAAGACGCTGCAAACGTGTGCCTAATGGCAACGTCCGACAAGGTATCAAACGAAACTCTTGATGATTTTACTTTTGATGAACTTGGCGATGCTTTCACCAATTTACTTGATGATCACAAAAAGGTCATTGGTAAATATAAACATGCCAAGGAAAAGATCAAAAGTCATGAAGTCGAAATTCAAAGACTTTCTTTACTGCTTGATAACATTAGGGACACTTCACCCACGGATGTCACAAATGAGGTATCTAAGCTTAAAATAAGCTTACATGATGCCGAAGCACGCATTGAACAACAAACACAAGAAATCGCAACATTCAACACGGAGCTTGCAGAAGAAAAGAGTAGACACAAGATTTTTATTACTAAGATACATGGTTTGAATGCTAAGGTTACTGAACTGCAGGCTGTCTCCAAGAAATTAGAGACTAAATTAGGAAAACAGGTTGCTCAACCTCAAACCCAATCACATGAGACACACACAAAGCATGACACTACTCATACTAGTCAACCACGTCATCCACCTGCAGCTCATAATCATGCTTACATATACACACACTTTCATAAAGCACACAAACCACATGTACGTAGAAATAATTCTCATATGTCATAGAATCATCATGCTACACATAGATACAACCATCACTATGTTGCACAAAATCACCATCACTCTACATATAGACATCATCACCATGCTATTCCATATAGACATCATCACCATGCTACTCCATATAGACATCATCACCATGCTACACCATATAGACATTATCACCATACTGCTCCACATCACTCTACATATAGACATCATCACCATGCTAACTCTACATATCATCATGCTACTCCACATCACTCTACTCATAGACATCATACGCATGCTCTTAACATAAATAGGAATGCTATATGTACTTATTGTGGTTAACATGGACACATTTCACCACAATGTAGAATTAGAAGATTAGTAGATAGAAAGATATATGCATGGTTTCCGAAAACTAACTTTTTAGGACCCTCAAGAACTTGGGTACCAAAGGTCACATCTACTCTTGATGTAGGTGGACCTTCCCTCCTCAACTAAGAGTAAGTGGATTCTCGATAGTGGATGCTCGCGGCATATGATGGGAGACACAAATCTTTTTGCATCACTATCGATGAAGAGAGAAGGATATGTATCCTTCGGTAACAACCTAAAAGGGTATATTATAGGTAATGGTATTATTGGTCATCCTCCCTCTCCCGTAATAAAAGATGTCTGCCTAGTGACCGAGTTAAAGCATAACCTGCTCAGCATTAGTCATCTTGCTGACCATAGATATGACATTAACTTTAGACAATAAATGCTTTATTTATGATAGGTCAACGGGAGACATTGCTTTTGAAGGGGTAAGAGAGGATAATATTTATATTTTTTATTTGTCTAGAGATACTAACAATGCAGGTAGATGCCTATATGCTCATAAGGATGAAAGATTACTATGGCACCAGCATCTTGGTCATGCCAATATGGATACTATATCCAGGCTATCGACTAAGAAGCTAGTTAGAGGCTTGCCCGACATCACATTCAAAAAGGACACGATTTGTGCCGAATGTGAATTGAATAAGGCAACTAAGTCCTCATTTCTTTCCATAAACTCTGTAAGTACTACTAGACCTTTGCAACTTCTTCATATGGATTTATTTGGCCCTAGTAGAGTAGCCAGTCTTGGTGGAAAACTCTACGCCTTTGTTATTGTTGATGATTTTTCTAGATTTACTTGGGTTTTCTTTCTTACAAATAAAAGTGATGCTGTTTCGATTTTCAAGATTTTTGTTAAGAAAGTTTAAAATGAAAAAGGCTACATGATCACTCGAATCCGAAGTGATCATGGAGGCGAATTCGAAAATACAGATTTGAAAAGTTTTATGATTCTAATGGTTTTTGATCATGAGTATTCTTGTCCAAGAACTCCTCAACAAAATGGTGTTGTGGAGCGGAAGAATAGGACTCTTGGCGATATGGCTAGAGTCATGTTGAACAAGTTTTTACTTCCGAAATACTTTTGGGCTGAAGCTGTCAGTAACATGCCACATTTTAAATAGGGTGCTTATTCATCCTATTACGAAGAAAACACCCTATGAGCTTTGGTTTGGAAGAACCCCAAATGTTTCTTATTTTAGAGTTTTGGTTGTAGATATTTTATCCTTAACACCAAAGACAACTTAGGCAAATTTGATGCCAAAGCTGACGATGGTATTTTCCTTGGCTATGCTGCCAAGAGCAAGGATATAGAGTTTTTAACAAACGCTCATTAATTGTGGAAGAGTCTACAAATGTGACTTTTGATGAAGATAACAGTGCAGCAGCTACTCTTGATGATGTTGAGCCATCAACTTCTACTCCAATAAATACCACTACCGAAACCAATTCTCTGGAGGGCTTGCCAAAGAAATTCTCTTTCAAGCCGTCACATCCAGAAAATTTGGTAATATGTGAGGTTTCACGCGGAGTAACTACGAGATCATCATTAAGAGACTCCATTGCTAGTACTGCCTTTATTTCACAAATTGAGCCGAAAAATATTTTAGAAGCTTTTAATGATGAATTTTGAATTTCTGCCATACAAGAGGAACTCAACCAATTCGAGAGGAGCCAAGTATGGGAACTCGTTCCTAGACCGGCCAATCACTCGATCATTGGTACTAAATGGGTTTTTAGAAACAAAGTAAATGAAGATGGTTCAGTCACACGCAACAAAGCTCGTCTAGTAGCCCAAGGATACAACCAAGAGGAAGGTATCGACTATGATGAGACGTATGCTCATGTTGCTAGATTAGAATCTATTCGGATGATTTGTGCATTTGCAAATTTTTAAAATTTCAAATTATTTCAAATGGATGTTAAAAGTGCTTTCTTGAATGGATTTATTAAGGAGGAAGTTTATGTGAAACAACCTCCTGGCTTTAAAAATCACAAATTTTCCAACCATGTTTTCAAGCTGAAGAAAGCGCTATATGGCCTCAAACAAGCCCTAGAGCTTGGTATGAATGGCTAAGCAATTTTTGCTTGAGAAAGGTTTTTCTAAAGGGAAAATTGACACCACACTTTTCATAAAATCTTTTAAAGACACTATTCTCTTAGTCCAAATATACGTAGATGATATTATATTTGGTTCACTGATGAAACCCTCTGTCAAGATTTTCCCAAGTATTTGCAGACCGAGTTTGAGATGAGCATAATGGGGGAGCTCAACTACTTTCTTGGACTACAAGTCAAACAAATGTCAAATGGAACTTTCATCTGTCAGTCAAAGTATACAAAGGACATGCTGAAGAAATTCGACCTTGACAACGTCAAACCAATCAGCACCAATGGCTACTACAACTAAACTAGAACCGGATGAAAGCGGCAAACCGTGGACCAACGTAAGTATCGAGGTATGATAGGTAGTCTACTCTATTTAACTGCTAGTCGCCCTGATATTATGTTTAGTGTTTGCCTGTGTGCTAGATATCAAGCAAATCCTAAGGAATCACACATGAATGCTGTTAAGCGTATCTTTCGATACCTTAAGGGTACGGTTGCAGTGGGCCTATGGTATCCCAAGTCAACATCATTTGACCTCATTGGTTACTCTGATGCTGATTTCGTCGGATGCAAGGTCGACTGTAAAAGTACGAGCGGTACGTGTCATTTATTAGAAAAGGCTTTAGTCTCTTGGTTTAGCAAAAAGCAGAATTCTATCGCACTATCCACTACAGAAGCTGAATACATCGCAGCTGGGCGTTGTTGTGAACAAATTCTGTGGATGAAGCAAACCCTTGAAGACTACAATTTATCTTTTATGCACATTTCAATCTTTTGTGACAACACTAGTGCTATAAATCTCACTAAGAACCTCATTTGTCACTCACGCACGAAGCACATTGAAATTCGTCACCACTTTTTGCGTGATCATCAGCAAAATGGCACTATTAACTTAGAATTTATTGACACTGATCATCAGCTAGCAGATTTCTTCACAAAACTATTATCCGAAGAGCGCTTCAATTTTCTCTGTCGTGAACTTGGAATTTTGGACGAAGCTGTTATTAATTAAAATAAACCTGTAAATAACGAGTATGTCTTGATTCTTTTATGATGAAATTGCTATGGGTACAAGCCGAAAGGGTCATTCTGACAACAAGGCGTAAAAGCCTAAGCGACATGGTGTACTAGTCCTCAGGACTACCGCTAGCTGGGATCCGGCCCCTGCAGCTAACCCATGGCAGCTTCAAAATATTGAATTATGGCATAATTCCTTGTTTATTATATGGTTCATTTTATTTATCACATGCTGAAATACAGAGTTTCCAACCTTGCTTTGCTTTGAAATCAATTTTCTTGACTTTTTCAACTTAGATTTTTTCTTGTATATGTACTTTTCTTTTGGTCACTCTCACTTAATCATTTGTTTTCAACTTAGAATATTTTTCAGCCTGATTCCTGTTCTATTCCCAAGATCCAGAATTCGGGCCGAACTCTGCCCTAACCAGAGTTCGGGCCGAACTCTGCCCTAACCAGAGTTCGGGCCGAATTCGGCCTGACTGTTCCAGAACCGGGAGCAGTCTCAGCCGCTGATCATATGTTGATCCAATGGCCCATATTTGTTTCGACCAATTGGAACCCTTCACATATATTCGGGCTCTTCTCCTCTTCTTCTCCATTGCCACCTTTTTCACTTCTCCAAACACTTTTTCTTAAAACCCTAACCCTAGTTCTTCCTTTCTAGAGCTCATCTTCCCCAAACTCAAGGAGAAGGCCTATTTCACCATTCTCCTTCATTGTTCATCATTACTTTGAGGTATATCTCAACACTTTTCTTATTTCAAATTCCTCTATTATCTTTATTGTTTCATGGCACCACGTTTGTTCAATCGCGGGAAAAGACTTCGAACCGAGGGAGCGTCCTCTTCGAATGCTCCTCCTCGCGTTGAACCGCCCGTTGAACAACAACTACCCATCCATCCGTTGTTCAATCTACCTCGTCCACATGACCTAAAACATATTTAACGACCGAATATTTGTATCACTCGACGCATCTAATGATTGGTTTAGTAATTTCGAACACGTCCGGTGTTTGCGGATCACCCTATCAATTTTACTATTTTCTCTCAATATGATGCACTTTTTCATGACCTTTGCCTTGACGAACTTGTCACCACCAACTCGGTCATTTATCATAGTGCTATTCAAATGTTTTACTGCAACCTAACTCATGATGATACACATATTTTCTCACGGGTTGTGGGAATTGACATCTCTTTTGATGATTTCGATTTGGCCGAACACCTTGAACTCCAAGAGCCAAACTCATGGGAAAAGCTTGTTAAAGCTCGATCGTTTCAATTTCCCGATGGGTCTTCACTTGAAAGCTTCAAGGATGACTTGTGTACCCTGAACACACGTCCTCGTAAGCTTTTGGCCAAGTATCTCAATCCCTATTTTTATGAACTTCATCGGATTATCTTTAACACCATTCTATCCAAAGCGGATTCCACCGATGAAGTCACCTACTTTGAAATCTCGGCCTTATATCACCTCCACTTTCATGTACCATTTAATCTTCCACGTACAATGATGGATTGGATGATTAATTCTAGAAAGAAACCAAGATCCTTGGTTTATGATTTGTACCTTCCTATGGTATTTCGTGCTTTTCGCATACCTCTTGATGAGTGTCCATTCTTACCTGCCCCTACCTTTCTTTTAAAGGCACAGAGGCTTCAGGCAGCCGTTGGCTCACCAGTCGTGTCTGAGCATTCTGATGATGAGCCAGATGCCCCTCCTTTGGGATAGGATCCTCCTCTCCTCCTGCCACTCTCGAGTCTTTTCAGACCATGCTCCACGATCGCTTCACCTTAGAGGATGATCGTTGGACTCAGCTGGATTACCGGACCACCCTGCAGATGAGTGCTATCAGCAACTCGCTGCACGATATTCGGTACTCCATGTCTCGCCATCCTTCTATGCCTATTCCTATGGAGCGGGACCCTGGTCGTGAGGGCTATCGTATCGATGACCCTTGGGTTATTCGCTACTTGGATCCAGATGCAGCCTTCGTGGACCCTCGTCGTTCCTTCACTGATCCATCAGACGACGCTGGGCTTTCACGAGCTCGATGATGGATATGGACTGCTACTTGCTGCTGCTACTGAGGATCATAGCTTATGTTTCTTTCTGCACTTTAGATTTTAGTTGCTTTTACGCACTTTGATTGTATTAGACTTATTATGAGTTGTGACTTTTGAGACTTTTAGTAGTTTTATCAGTTTCTATGCAGTTACTTCTACTATCTTTTGGTGTGCTTGGCAGTTCTTAATTGATTAACGTTAATTGCTAAATGCCAAAAGGGAGAGATATTTGTATATTCTTTTTGTCTTGTATCTGTGCTTTTGAGAGAATGTTCTTATCAGGACAACAGTATTCAAAGCAATGATTACGAGGGAGCTATTTTTTTTAAGCTCGGCACTGATTACGGGGGAGCTATACTTTTTGTCCTTAAATGTGTCCAGGTATGAATATTGAATATACAATTATTATTTTGTCAATTATCAATATGGGGGAGATTGTTGACACAAAGTCACAGTCAACCAAATATTGATAGAATTAACTAAATAATACTTGTGATAATTCAATACGACACATGAAGACTACATCCAGCACAAGTCAGACGACAGCTCAGTTTTACAAATACAAGTCATTTTTGAGTCTGTATTTTATAATTTTATTGAGTCTAGACTAATGTAAGCTGAGTTGTGCTAAGCATCTGAGACTTAACCTATACCCTACCCAAAATCCAATAGCTCCACATACATCCAAATAAGCTCATTGGACCAATGACCCATTCTGTGCTCTGGAGACAGAGTTCGGGCCGAACTCTGTCCCCTAAAAATCAGCACCTAATTTTTAGGGTTGGCTGGTTGCAAGTTGTCCAACGGCCAAATTTTTGAAAATTCCAACCAGAATTCTGGCCGAATTCTACCTACCTGGTATCCTATAAATAGGCCATGAATTCTCTTATTTTCAATCATCAAATTTCTCTTCTCTTCTCTCTAAAGCTTAATACAAGCCATACCCTTCTTCATCTACTAGCCACAAGCTCCCTAAGCCTCAACGCTCAGCATTTTTCAGTTAGGAGTTTGTGCAAGAGTTCAAGAAGTCGCTTAGAAAATTCCAAGCATCGCCACTGCGATCTTTGTAAGAAGTTGACGTGCTCTTCTGAAGAAAGGCACAGGTATAACTATTATTTCACAAATAGTGGATTTAATCCTGAGCTAGAGTTCTCAGGCCTGGACTAGTCCTGAACGAGAAAAACCAGGTTAAAATCGGCTGTGTTTGCGTATGCTTTCTTGCTCCATATTTATTTCCGTATTTACTCTGATTACTTTCAGCTTGTGAAAGAGTTTATTTTTTAATTGGCTATTATCGCTATAAACTCTATTCACCCCCTCTAGAGTTGCCATCTGTTCTTCAGCATCTTAGATGACCGTACCGCCGGACATCCCCGACCAGATTCGTGCTCGAGCGACTCAGATTTCCGTCAGCCCCGCCTCCACGCCCTGGCGGCGAGCCCTCTCGATATTCTCTCCATCCCCTCAATTCCCTCTCCCGCTTCCTCGATCTCTCAGTCTCTCCCTTCCCCTATGTTCTTTCGAACTCTCTCTCTCCCCCTCTCAAACTTTCTCGTTTTCTCTGAGCCTCTCCTCTTCCTTTCACTCTTTTCTCTCTCTCCTTTGTTTTATATTAGAACAACAGGGTGATAAGGTTTTTTAATGGCAAATTAAGGGCATATGACATTTTGATCGGGACTAGCCAAGTGTTAGTTTTCTACTATTTACAATTTTGCCACTAGAAAAATTACTCAGGGCTATCCAAGTGGTAGGTATAAAAGATAACTCTTAATATTTTTTTTCTTCTTCCTCACTCTCCATTCTCTCTCCTCCTTTTTCTTCAAACCCTAGTTCTGGTCCCCACTTTTTTCTTAACCCCACATTTCTCCAAACCCTAGAAGATTGTCCAAGGAAGATTCTTAGTATATTCGTTACAATTACGTTAGCTAAACGACAAATTTTTTGAAATAATTTGTTTTTTTAAATAATCTTATATTTTGTCCCAATGTAAAATTATGGAAGAAAGTGGATCATCACGTGTATCAATCGAGGAACCCGGATCTTCTGAAGAACACGATAAAACATGCAAAGAACTCTCGGTAAATTTTCGACCGACCAAATACGTAGTCGACTGTACAACAGGACTGCCAAACTTTCTGGCAGTCCATAAAACACGAAGGACTGCCATATTACGCGGTAGTCTATGTATAAAACTAGTGTAAAATAGGACTGCCATGAAACATGGCAGTCCAAGAAGTAACTAGGATGCCAGATTATGCGGCCGTCTATGTATAGAAATATTATATAACAGGACTGCCAGACTTTCTGCCAGTCCATAAAACACGAAGGACTGCCACATTACGCGGCAGTCTATGTATAGAACTAGTGTAAAATAGGACTTCCAGACTTTTGGCAGTCTATAAAACATGAAGGACTGCCAGACTGTCTGGCAGTCCTGTTGTACAGTCCTGAAGGAATGCCAATTTTCTTGACAGTCTTGAAGTTGTTGATATTGTAATTTTTTTTGTAATTGTGGTTGGCAATTTTTTTTGAAAAAATATAAGGCATACCACCTCCTATTTCCATTGACTTGAGTAATATATTCTCAATAGATGTCGCCTTGGAATCTTATGAAGAAGCATTAGAATGGTGCATACAAGTTGGAAGGCAAGCAAACACAATTTTTGTCATTTCAAGGTCATTACGAGGCCCCTCGTGTCGTAAAACTGCTGATCTTGGATGCGAAAGAGGTGGAACATTTAGGCTTCATCGCAGGAAAGAAGAATGTGTCCGAAAAAAAGTCCCGGAGAAGGCGGTAGGGTCCAGAAAGTGTGGTTGTCCTTTCAAGATAGTGCTTGTCTCAAGATATGATAAAGTAGACAGTTGATGTCAAAAATGGGATGCACAATCATACGTTGGTGGAGACACTTACTGGTTATCCCTATGCCGGAAGGTTGAACGAAGAGAAGAAGAAGTTAGTTGAAGAATTATCCAGCTCCGGAGTTGCCCCAAAACAAATTTATTCCACGGTACGCCAGAAGAATAAACAAAACAAGTCTACGATGAGGACAATCTACAATACACTCTCGAGATCGAGGACAAATACCCTAAGAGGAAGAATGGCGATGCAACAAGTTTTGAAGTTACTTGCCGACAATCACTATGTGGAGTACCATAGAAGACATCCGTCTAATGAAATTACTTTTATGTTTTGGGTGCATCCGGATTGTATGCATTTGGCACGGTCCTTTGCCGATGTCTTGGTGGTTGATTGCACGTACAAGACTAATAAATTCAAGATACCACTTTTCCACATTGTCGGCTTCACGTCAACGGGTAAATATTTTCAGTTGTATTTTGTTTCTTGAAGAATGAAACCGTAGATGACTATACATGGGCATTGAACAAATTGAAGACACTTTACATTGGACACAAAGAACCGTCTGTTTTTGTCACCGATCGAGAATATGCATTGATGAATGCTATAGATATCGTATTTCCTCATGCTCGTAGACTACTATGCACATAGCATATTAATCGAAATATTCAAGCACAATGCAAGAGCAGGTTTGAAAAAGTAGATGACAAACTTGATATAGACCGCTTCACAGAATTCTACAACGATTGGACCCTTGTGTGGCGAGCAAGTACTGTAGACACTTTTGACAAAGCATGGTTGGAGTTCAAAGAGAAGTGGGAAAGTAGCAACAAGCCATGTATATCTTATATCAAAGACACATGGGTTGATCCACATAAAGAAGATTTTGTCTTAGCATGGACGAATAAGGTGAAGCATTATGGCATGACCACTACCAACAGTGCCGAAGGTTCACACTCGACACTGAAGAAATAAATACGTTCATCGGTCGGTGGTTTTGTGTCACTTTGGCAGTCGATAAATCTAATGACCAATTCGACGGTGAACGAGATAAAGGCTTCATTTTAGATGAGCCTGAATATTGTAAAGCACAAACATAGGAAAAAAAAGCTGTTGTCTGATTTAGTCCATGTATTGTCTCACTATGCATTAGGGTTATTTGATGAGATTGCTCGGGCAAATTCAGTTGGTTTTGATACCGAAGAATGTGGTTGTACACATCGACATTCTCTCGGCCTTCCTTGTGCTCATGAGATCAACGAATATCGACGTCTATGTAGACCTATTCCAGTAGTAGTCGTTGATCATCGTTGGAGACAATTGTCAGTCATGCCTATGGTGGACAGTCACGACGATTTATTTTCCTTGCCAGAAGTTAAACTCCTTCATGCAAGATGGTGTGCTGCACTAGAACCTGAGAGGAAGTCTATTGAACGTAAAATTCAAGAACTTGCCCACCCGACAAGTAGTCATGTGCAGGAGCCATCTGTTGTCGTTGCCCCGAAGGGTAGACCACCAAGAAGACTTACAAGAACACAGAAGAAGAAGCTCGAGTCTACTAGAAGAGAACTATCATTATTTGAGCATATTAAAAGAAGTGTAGAAAGGTTCGTTTGTCCAAAGAGGAATGACAAGCTTCCTATTTAACGAAAAAAACAGAAACAAGAGTTGGTGTCACATTCGACATGTAATTCATATTTTATCCTGTGATACGGGAGTACTATTGAAGATGTGCCTAAAAATGGACATTGTGGGTACCACATTCTTGCAAGACATCTAGGCTATTCTATTAAAGACGGATGAGACAGGTTAGAGCAGAGTTGTACGAGGAGTTGGAGTCTCATCTTCCCTTCTACAGCAAATTACTAAGCCCAGATACAGTTGGAGAATTGTTGACAAGCATTCTGTGCGCCGATCAGACTACTGGAGAGAAATATTACATGGATGTCCCTTCTGCTGTATATCCATTCGTTAACAGGTATAATATACCGACATATTCTTACTAACGTGAAAAGTTTGATAAATACTTATACTGCATTTGTATTCGCTTACAGGTACAAGATCCCAATTATCATTCTGTTAAGAGAAGTAACAACACATTCTTTCCAATGACCGCTCCTCCGGCAGACTACACTATGTCCACTCTATATGCCATTGGACTTGATGAATCACTTTGTTATCCCGCGGTTGATCGGGCACAGTCCTATTCCTCCCCTGATCCAGTTTGGTAAATATGCTCGGAAGAATCGATATCTTGGACGACACTCTATACCGATGCGATCAATGTCTACAAGAAGATAACAAAGTACGTGGAACCTATACCAAGGCCGAAAGACCACTACGATGTATTGATTGACTGATAGTGGGTCCTACACTGATACTTTTGTCATATTTTGTAAACAGAAAGAAGGAATTTATATCTTTGGTCACATTTTGTAAACAGAAAGAAGGAAGTTTATATCTTTTGTCACATTTTGTAAACATAAAGAAGGAAGTCGATATTACTACTTGGAAACTTTATCTTACAGTATTTTATAAACAAAAAGAAGGAAGTTTATATCTTTTGGTATGACATTTGAGTATCACATTTATTTGAGTATCACATTTATATTCACATTTATATTTGAGTATCGCAAATATATTTCAGTATGACATTTGACTTCACAGTAAGGTTTAACAAGGACTGCCTAGTTCTCTGGCAGTCCTTCATTCATGATGGACTGCCAAAGATCTGGACAGTCCTAGTTAAAACTTGCTGTGAACTAGGACTGCCCTGCCCAGTTCTCTGGCAGTCCTTCATTCACGATGGACTGCCAGGGATCTGGGCAGTCCTAGTTAGAACTTGCTGTGAACAAGAACTGCCCAGTTTTTGGGGCAGTCCTAGTTACATCAAGTTTTAACTAGGACTGCCCAGATCCCTGGCAGTCCATCATGAATAAAGGACTGCCAGAGAACTGGGCAATCCTAGTTAAAACTTTGCGATACATGATACTTAATCAAATACTTCAATCAAATATGACGCTCAAACGATACTCAATCAAGTAAGATGCTCAAACGCAATATGATACTTATACGACATTAAGTATTCAAAACATATTACAACAAAATGTTGGTATTCAAAATATATTACAACAAAAACGAAAATAAGTATTCAAAACACATTACAACAAAAGTGACACACAAATTGCTGAAACAAATACAACAAAGTCAATTTTTCTTATGACGTATCTTAGTGCATCGCTCGTTTTCGAGAAATGGATAGTCCGATGTGATGTTCTGCATCTGGTTAGCAACGTCTACGTAGTTCTCTCCCTTGCACAGCATGAGACTTTTTCCCAAGTTTCTTACTTTGGAAGCCTGAAGGAAAAATTAAGGGTTAAAATTAGCCAGGTTACTATACTGGTAAACATTAATTCGACATACTAATACTTGCCATCTTTTGCAGTGCATCAAGCAGGCCTGCCTTGTTTGGTAGAGGAGGAGCTACCAGCACTTCATCACCTCGCGTATCTGGATTCAACATCATACCATATTCGGCCTCTATATAATAATTCATATAGTCATCACTACAATCCCACATCTGCACCATCGGACATCGTAGAGTTTTATCGACTACGTGACATTGCCACTTATTGAAGAAGTAAGAGCCCCAACGGTAGTCCGGCGGGACATAGGTTGATGCTTTGGTCCCTTTTGAAGAAGTCCTCAAATTCAATGTGCCCGGTATAGTTTGCATGTTGCCACACTGACGAAGCACTCTGTCTGGCATATAAGGCTTCTCAATTTTATGACAGGATATCAGACCTTGAAATAGTGAAACTCCTTGCAACGGACGAGAACTATTTCGAAGATCCCGATATGGATGCCAAATAATCTACATCATAGTATAAGTAATCAAGACTTAAGAAGTTAGTATTGTTTCACTAGAATGAAATCCTAAGTAAATGAAAATTTAAGTTAGCATTGTCTCACCTCCCTTTCGTTCATATCTTCAAGTGCGACACGCAGGGAAGCCAAAGTATGCGGATGTCTGCTATCTATCTTAACTGGATTCCACTTGCACATCCTAGGTAGCTTCTCATCGTAATCTTTGTTAAGAGTAGCCCTCTTTAGCATCAAAAAATGTTCGTATATCCATGCCTGTACATGTAATGTAGAATGAACACATATTAATCGACCTAATTTGATTTAAACTATAAACAAAGTACGATTTAATTGACTCACATGGAGCAGAGTTTGACAACCAGCTATAGTCTTCGATCCGACTCGAGATGTAGCCCCAAGTTCGCGGTAGAGATAAGCTAGTATACCGCTTCCAAAGGATATTTGATCCACAGTGCCTGAGTTCATAATTTTTTTTTTACATATTTGGCGCGAATCGAGGTTCCGAACTTGTCCGGAATGCAGACGGCTCCCAAGATAAAATACATGTATGCCCGGGCCACTACATCGTCGTTGGCGTCGTCTTCATCGTCATCATCATCAATGCGTGTATTCCTAAGAAAACTCAAAGAAACTCCGTACAACTTCTTAAACTCGGGAAGACTGACAAAATTTTCTGCCTCAATACCGAGTGAATTGGCGACCAATTCTACCATCTCATCATACATCTCAAAGTCGCTCGTAGAATAATTCATCAGCATTGGACGACCATCAACTCTAAGGCCCAAAATGTGGTAGACGTCGTCGAGGGTGATCGTCAACTCCCCGGATGAGAAATGGAAACTATTTGATTCGGGATGCCACCGCTCCACAAATACAGAGATCAGTGCGTGATCCAAGATCTTATACGAGTGTTTCGCAATATGTTGCAACCCAGTGGGGATGATTTTGGCCTTCACACCTTCTTTTAAATTGTCAAAATCCCATGTACTGCACATCTTAGCGTGGTTAATGACCTACAAGATACGCGAGCTTTTTTGAAAATAAAACAAGATAAAGAATATATAAATATAAAATGTAACTACTATTTTCAAAGTCAATTTACATCTAAGGTAATGAACTTGCCAGATCCTTCCAAATTTGATAAGTTATGTGGTTAGGCAGAGACTTCAATAGTGAGCAACCGACTGGGCTCACTTCTCGATCAGCTCTATCAGAAGCGGCCTTCTCGTGAGAAGGTCTGGAACCATCGTCCTCTCCCTCTACGAACAATGGGCAAATCATCATCGAAGGAGAAAGAATCAGGGCGAGTCTTCTGTTGCTTCGATTTACTTGCAACGCGTTTGGTTCGATGTGTTGTAGTCTGAGATGGTGCCTCCGGTTCTCTTATCATTATTGGTTTTTTCGCGAACCCGCTCAGCTTCACGTGCCTTTCGCTCCGATATGGTAGGACGTTTTCTTTCAGGCTCGACGTCAACGTTCTTCATCTTCGAATTCGGCTCATGACTTCGAATATTTAATATCAATCAAATAATACTTAGCAAACATCAAACAAGACGTGCAATACAGGACTGCCCATATTTTTGGCAGTCCTGTATACTGTAAGGTCTGCCTGAAACTGTGGCAGTCTACTTGTACATCAAGTATAACACAGGACTGCCGCACTTTGTGGCACTCCTTTATACATCTACGACTGCCAAAAAGTACGACAATCCTGTATTATACTTGATGTACAAGTAGACTGCCACAGTTTCAGGCAGTCATAACAGTACATAGGACTGCCAGAAACATGGGCAGTCCTAGTCGACTCGAGATGCCTAACTATCATTCTATTACAAATTCGTGATCATCTAGAACGACTGTCCGTCATCTTAACTATCATTCCATTACAATGTATACTTGGATTTTTTGAACTAAATTAATAGGATTTTAGGAGGAAATTGACAACTTTAAGTATTAGGGTTCTTACCTTGATTGAGAGGAACGTTTGCGTGCCATCGTAGGGAGAGATCGTTGGAAAATGGTGGAGAAGGTTGGGAAATGGTGGAGAAGAAGATCCAAAATAAAATGTAGCTTCAGGAGTAAAAAATGGTGGAGAGGAAGAATAAAAAGAAGAGGAGGAGGGAAAATAAGGTTTGTGAAGAGAGAGTGAAATTTAGAAATGAGAGTGATTTTTGGGGTTTGGGGGGGGGAGGGGGCTGTGGTGTTTGGACAGCCCCCTGAATGGAATATTTTGATAGCCCGAGTAAAATTTCCTCAAATCCTGGCTAGCCCTAATCCTGGCTAGCCCCGATCAAAATGTCATGCCCTTATAATTTGCCTTTTAAAATTTATTTCTTTAATGTGTTGTGGTTATAAGTTTTATTGGGCTGAACATATTTGGGCCTTAAAGCCAATGTGTTTGGCTCCAACCTCTTGACTGGTCCTAAGCCCAGTAGTAGATCTGGACTAGATGGGCTGAGCCCAGTCTCTTTTAGAGATGTAGTAATATACTATTAATAATTATCATTAATATTATGATTTATTATTATTATTATTAAATTACAGTATGTGACTATTATATTATTGTTATTAGTATTAATGTTATTAAATATTAATTGTTGTTGTTGTTATTATTAATATTTATATAATAGTATGGACAAGGGCCCTACATTATATACACAAATTGGGCTTCGAGCCCTATAATTCATTTAACTATTTATTTTATGGACCTTGGTCCTATAATGATCAATTGGGTTTGAACCCAATAAACATATTATTAATTTTATTTGATTTCATAAATTAGGCTTGGACCCTAAATTACGTATTCGGGCCTCGGGCCTTAAAGATTTCCATATATGTTGTAAATAATTTCTTAAAGTCAATTATGACTAGTAATTTCATAGGAATATTTTATATTAGTTTTTCAGAATATTTCATTCTCGATCATGACTAAAATCCCTTAATCAATTTTCTTTTGGCTTATTTAATCAAACCACGATCATGACTAACCAAGTCATTTGTTCTCGATTATCGTGTCAACCCCAGAACTAGACTTCTATATATCAAATTGGGCTACTTTGACTATTCTGGACTTAATAGAACTGTCTGTTTCATTATTTGGGATCATTTGTTGTAATTTAACTTCTAAGCCATTCTATGTCGACACGTTCGTGTCGTGCATGTCGACTCCAACTATTTGAGGCAAGTATACTATGCTTTATATTTCATTATACATTATACCTGCTGCTATTATGTCTTTCCTAGTTGGTTATCATATTGAGACACGATTCTAACATGTGAGGACTTTGCCTTAATCTGATTCATGAAAAATGAACTGGACTCATTTAGGATCTTTAAATCACTTTCTGAATCACCTATTTATAATCTTTGAATCACTTGTTACATGAATTATGGGAAAGAGGAATTTCCAAGTAGTTATGTGACAATAAGTAACTGCCGAAATTATCTTAGAATGTCAGTTCGACATACATCTCACGTATGTTCGAGCCGTACCTTTAAAATCACCAAACCAAGTCGGTCACATAATGAAAAGAGTATTTCAAACACACTTATCAAAGTTTTGTCATACTTGATCTTGCATGATTATTTTGGTAGCATAGTTAGTTCTTTAAAATTACTTGTCTTTATCTACCAGTTCCTTAGAATTATTTATTATATCTAGTGTAACATTTTATTACCACGTACAGTCACTTTATCTAGTTACTTGTTACATTATTTATATGGCTTTATTTTGTATCATGCGACATTGTGTGTGGTGTTATTTGTTCCAATCCTGACTGAATAACTATTTTTAGGCATTGTCAATGACCATTGTACCTCTCTGGATCTTTGGACCATATGATGAAACAGGACGAAGCTATCTTTGGAAGGATATATTTAGGACTTTTACTTGCTTAGTTTTCCCCTCTTAGTTTTATTTCCATTAGTTGCTACCGGATTTCTCTCCGGGAGACTTTTTTTAGTGTTTTATAATAATTTGTGATCAACTCTTGGATTCACTTGCTTATCTTACTTGATTATCATCTTATAAAAAAATCTAGTTATTTCTCTATTTGCATCTCTTTGGTACTGTGATTGAGTTAGCTTGACTTCCTAGAACAGCACTCTACGTTGCTAACGCGACGTAGGCTGGACGTGCCTCACGATCCCGTACCCAAATATCATGTGGGCACGGGTCATGACACGTTTTTATGGTAGCCTATGCAGGTCTCGCCTTCGCAAGTAATACGAAGTCATAGTGGTACTTAGGTTAGTCGTGCCACTACGAGCCTACAATATTCTAGATGAATCCAGGATTAGGAAACTCAATCACATATTAGGAAACTTTCTAAATTTGACTCTTGAATATCTATGATTTTCTTGATCTCCTATGTTTGACTTTGAATATTATGATTTCCTTGACCTCCTTGGAACTTATCTTATCATTATTACCTTGAATCTTATATCTTGACTTTATCTTAAATTGTGATCTTGTGATTTTGATCATTTCCAGGTTCCTAATCCCATCTAAATTTTGATTTTTATTAATGCTTAAATAATTTTGATTCTTAGATCATGATCGTGCCAAACCAAGCCATGTCCAAAAATCTATATTTCTTGATCGTGCCAAACCATGTCATTCTAAAAAAATTCTTTGATTAAACGTAGTCATGCCAAATCACATCATTCTTGTATCTGATCGTGCCCAGGTAAGTTTGATTATATTAATGATTGAGCTTAGATTCTAATACTATCTTTTGATTAATTTTAGATTTTAATTCTGTTGATCGCGTTAATTTAAATTTTGAGGACAAAATTTCTTTAATGTGGGTAGATTTGTAAACCCTCATATTTGACATAGGAATTTTTTCAGAGTTTATAAGAACTTTTCCTAAATTTTTCAAAATTTTCTAGAATTTTTAAGAACGGAAAATTATTTTTATTTATTTCTAAGTCATTGCTTGATTTAGATCCTTAGTCATGAGATGACTAGCCCATGGGTTTGATTATAGACCATGGCCCGTGGCAGATGGCTATGGTGCCTATCTAATTTCGTTGGCCTAATTAATTAGCTAACTAATTAGTTTATAGTGGTTAGCCATTGGTTAGAAATTCCTAGACCGTTCTACACACCCCACAATTCCTACATTGACCTTTCCATTTTTATGTATTACAATTGGTGCCCATTGCACTTGCTTTCTAGCCAAGATCTCTCTATTTTATATAATTGGACATTTCTCTTTATAATTTCTCACACCAAAATAATTACAACATTATTACATCAATTCCTAAATTACAATTTTCTAGCCAACCAATTCATCAAGCACCCCCACTACCGGCCATTCTCGGCCGACGACCACCTATCTCCTCACATTCTCAACCCATCCCCAGTCAAGCTCGGCCACCACTGTCACGTTCCAGTTCTAAAACACATAGGAACCAAGGCATGAGTATGCCAGCTGTACGGCTAGAATAGTATCCCAATTTAATGGACTTATCCTAATCGTAGTACGCTGTAAAAGTAAACTAAATCTACTTTATCTCAACTATGTCTCAATCTACATATAGGTAAATAAAATAAGAATGAACATCATGTAACATTGTCGCCTAATTCACATGTTTGAGCAAACTCGAGAATAACATAAGTTTGCAAAACTAGGCTAATGAGCAAGATATAGAAAGAAAGGAAATAGAAAGCACGAGAAAATGATAAAGTAACTATACAACCAATACCTGAACCCTGCAGCCTAAATCATACCATCCACCTATATGTACTATAAGCTCAGCAACAATCTGGAGAGATCACCAGGTCCTCAGACGGACGTAGCAAGATAAAAAAGAAACATAATATAATGAACTATAAATAAACATGATAATGGATTCACTAACCATCGATGTGTATGCATGTCGAAGATGACTTTGGTATGTATGAGTAGGTAAAGGAATAAAGCATAGCATCCGCTAGAGGCATATGTATATGTTTGTTTGCCATTAAAATTGTTTTGATCGAAATCTTAATACAAACAGAACAGTGATACAATATAGGACTTAGATGTAGTCCTAGGAGTACACTTTTGTTTAAGCTGGGTCCTTAGTGCCAATGGAGCGAGTGGTAATGCGTTGACTCCGTTGACCGGCTGACGGCGGTTATCGGTTCTCTGAAGGTGTTGATTGCTCTGGGTGCTGGAGCTTGCTGAGAGGAGAAAGACGTTGAGTATCTAGAACTGCCTCTCCGGTGATTCTCTGTGAGTCTTGTGTTCTGAGTCTCCGTGTCTCTGCCTTGTGTGTGAAGGAGATGACCCTTCTATTTATAGTTTTGCAGGCTGGCTGCTCATGCGCGCATGCAGGATGCGCCGGTGTGGGGATGCCACGTGGAGGTTGCTGATGGAGGCGCACGGATGCGCCCTGATCGAGGGGGAGAACTCTTCATATTGCTGTTGTGAGCCAGCACGTAGCAGAAGAGAAGATCTTTCCGTTGCTGAAATCTTGGACGAGTTGAGTCAAAGGACACGTGTCATCGACCCATGGTTCGAAGACCTCGGATTTGGTGGAGAGGAGTGATCTGGTGGGCTGCGCCTTGGATTGGGCGCAGGAGGAGGCTGCGGCTCATAACCTTTAGGAGTTATAAACCATTTGGGGCGCATGGCTTTTGAGGCGCATGCAGGCGACTTTCCTTCTGTCTTTCGGGATCAGAGAGCAGTCTGAGGCGCATGGCTTTTGAGGCGCATGCTGATTTGGACGCATGGCCGTAGAGGCGCATGCTGATTTGGATGCATGGCCGAGAGGCGCATGCTGATTTGGACGCATGGCCGTAGAGGCGCATGCTGATGGTGAAGTGGCCACGTGGCAGTAGCCGTCGAAACAAAGTCATGATGATTCTGATGTTGCCGACGCTTCGTTTTCTGAAAAGCTGTCAACTGTTCAGTCTTTGGGAGGCGTGCTGCCAACTCTGTCAGTTCAGCATTTAATGTTGGTGACGTTCGATGGACAGCTGAGTGGGCGCATCGGTTGGCGTTCCACTCGGTATGGAGATGTGTGGGGGCGCACCTTCTGTAATGTGCCGAGTACTGTAGGGCGCGTCTGTGTGATGCGCCTGATGCCGAAGGGCGCGTCCGTGTGATGCGCTATCTGGCTGGCGCATCGGACATGTCTTTTAATGATGCGGCTGTCTCGCTCTTCGAGTGCTATAAATAGCCGTTTTGAATTCGAGGCGTCCGGTTCATCCATTTAATGTAAATTCATTGCACGGAATTCGGAGGGCCATCCACTTGGTGCGTGGGTTTGATCTGCCCGGCCTATAAATAGTGGCATGGAGAGAAGGTTTGCTTCTCATTCCTCACGTACTTCCAATCATGAACTTGAACATGCGGGTGCATTCTGTTGACGAAGTGCTCCCGAGGGTGAAAATGAGACGCTGTGTTGTCTTTGATGCACTTGAAGGTGACTGTTACATCCAAAAGACGGAGTCGAGGGCTTCTGAGGCAGGTGGAAGGTGCCTGTTGCATCCAAAGATAGGGATGCTCGAGCCTCGTCTCCGTTATTTCGGAAGAGCCGTAGATCGGAATGGCGGTACAAGGGCTCTCTTCCTGCAAAGTGGGGTTTCCCCACTTTGATCGTGTCGAAAGCAGCTTCTTTAGCCGCGGTATCGATCACGGTCTTCCTTCGGCTTTGGAGGCTCTTTCGAAGCCTCCTGGCCACAGCCTTGCGGTGCTCTTCTCTTCCTTGGTTCCAGCCAGAGGGTTAAATGCTTTGTGTATCGAAGCATTATCGGGCGAGCCTGGTTGGAAGAGCGGTACATAACTGGGCTCTGCTCGGCCAGGTGAGCTGGCTGGAAGAATTTGGCTGAAGGATGCACATAACTGAGCTGGATGCACATGACTGAGCTGCTAAAGATATGGTAGGATGCGGGTTGGAGGCGCATGATGTCTGCTGCGCCTGATGACAGCGCATGGTGACTGGCGGCGCATGATGACTGCTGCGCCTAACTGGAGGCGCATGGTGGCTGCGTATCTGAAGGCGCATGGTGGCCGCTGGCTGTAGACTTAGGCTCTTTTCTTTGTAGAAATTCTCTTTGTACAACCTTTTCTAGACATGTAATAGACTTTATTATAAATAAAAAGTCATTCTTCAAATGTCTATACTTATTGACTTTGCTGTGAAGTTCTTCGTCTGTGTTCTGGCGCATGTAGTGTCTGGCGCATGGGTTTTCTGTTTGTGAAATTCCATGCTTCTACAAGACCCCCTTCAAAGTTTTCAAAACTTTTGAATAAGTTTTGGAATACTTTGAATAAGAAGCATGGAGGTCAGGGCGCATGATTTCTGGGCGCATGCCTGTTCGGGCATGCTCTTCTCAGTTGATGATGATGATGCCTCGGTAACCGAAAAGATTAATGATAATCTTTTGGTTTTATTTGCTGCTATCCTTGCACAGAACCCGAGGCGACGGCTGAGATCATACGTCATCTGTTCACGCGTGCGACCAAGCCCTAAATAGGTAAGAGTTGAAGAGAGAAGGGTCTTCTCTGTGCCTCTGTCTTTAGAGTTTCTTCTTCAAAAACCCTAACTTCTCCTTCTTCGAGAGAATGGCTCCCAAGACTCCTCGCGGCGCTGCCAGCAAGGGGAAGGAGAAAGCGAAGGAGTTCGCGGATGAGGATGTACCTATCATCTTGCGCCTCTTGCCGACGTTCGTCCTGAGGTGACAGGTGGTTCAAATGAGAGCGGCAAGAAACACGTACAGCTGTTTCTGGCACTGCGGGCACCGGATGTCATCTAAGGCAGTGTTGACGGCCTACTTGATGATATGGCTCGGGATTGCATATTTGCAGGGGGATCCGGTGCTGTTGAGAGGGTACATCGGAATCTCATTTTGCCTGCAGTGAAGTTGGCCTTTGGACGACCTCTGGCTCTCCTCCCCGCGATGGTGTGCAACCTGCTACGCGGTTTGAGGTCTTTTGCTGATGATGTGATCCACGAGAAAGGTAATAATGACAACTTTCCTCGGGCCGAGCTGCCTTTCCATTATCTTATGGGGTGGCTGATCTTACATCATCCGAATGTGATGAGTCCTGGTCCTGAGGAGGACCATGTTGAAGGAGATGCCTTCATTCGCCGCTTTTACAAGAGGAAGTGGTCTTACACTGGCGTCCCGTTTGTAGGAGGGTTTTGTCCTTCCTTCAGGGGTGGGAAATCGTAAAGGTTGGCCCGATCTTCAAGAATTTCGAGGCCGACCAGGATTTGGTTGATTCTGGCGAGGATGCGGTTACTTTGCCGAAATGGAGTTTTCGTTGGTTGCAGAGTATCCGGCCTTCGCATCTGGTCTACCGAAATCAGAACAGGTGTTATCTGGAACCGTACTTGCCAAGCCGATTTGCTCGTCAATTTGGCTACACTCAGCAATGCTGCGGAATCCCAGTAGCAGTCTAGGCTTCATCGGGAGTTTGCTGGATGGAGCCCGAGGCTGGCAGTATTATAACGCTGGATGCACTAGCGTTAAGTTTACCACACCAGTTCGCAATCCTCGGCCGCCGATCTTATATCCGGCCGCCAAGCTGTATTGTACTATGAATACTACGTCTCTGGTTATGACAGGAGACTAGTTTCATCATTGGAACCCAGTTGGAGGCAAAACGAATATGTGGTGGCGGCTCGGTCATATCGTCCGCCAGAATGGCGGGGTATTCGGGCTG
>JANAVB010009399.1:12907585-13033521 GCA_029216955.1 Iris pallida
GGAAAAATAGTTTTTAGATACTATGTTAAGTAGCTAATTTAGTATAATTTTTGTAGTATTTAATTTACTGTTTTGCCACTAGTTTGGCATATGAAACCAAAACTCATTTTCTGTATACTTAGGAAAACTGATTTTTAAATATTAAGTACTGGTTAATAATTCCAGAAAATTATAATAAATTTCTATGATTAACAAGGATTACTTTGATACTTTGCTTTAAGAAAAGCTGGCTTTTTGTCTACTTCAAAAATGGTTAGAACACAATGATCTTTTGATTTATTTATTGATTAATTACGACTTGCAGCTTTTTGTGTTAATTGGAGTTTTAGTCGTGTTAAACCCCATCCCTCACTAGTGTAAAGACCCTAGAAAGTTAGTTAACATAGTGTGTCACCCCACATTGGTCTCCTATGGCAAGTCATTATTTTGGCTAGGTGCCCAGTCACAAGTCGTGTCGCACCATTTAGTGTCCTAGTATTTTAGCTTAGTGTAAAAACTAAGTTATTATATTTGCTTCTACAGCGACGAGTTACTGGACATCCATAGCATTGTTATCGCAGCTTATTTTGTTTTGCTTTGCTAGAGGCAAGTACTTTCTACGAACTTTACATACTGTCACATGAATGAACTGCAAACCCTACTATGTTACATGCTGATCCTTGGGGTAGCAAGTTAGATCTCTACATGTTGTACTTTCAGTTACCACCATGCTTAGAACAGTCTTGATGTATCTCTCACATGATTAGAATATGGGATATGGGGAAACTGATAGTAGTGTACGTGATCATATCCCCCTCTACAGTACCGAGCAAAGTTTCATTTTATATGTTACTAAGCCGTAGGCCTTTATCTCAAAGCTGTATTTGTGCGTATGTAATCTACCGCCTTTACACTTGTACGTATGTACATTTCATTATGTGCCCCAGCACATTGTATATCTATTGACCGATCACGTACCTACTACAGTTTTAAACATTAATATACATCTGTCTCTATGACATATGTGTCCTTGCCATGATAGACTATGTGATGCCATGCTTTCCAGTTATTCCTCACATGTTCATTCTCATTTCATTTCCATGTTTCATATGCTAGTTTGCTAGATTCAGTACTTGCTCCCGTCCTGACAGGATAACGTTGTAGGTGTCCTTACTGAGGAGGAGTTACTCTGCGACTCATATTATGGGATTACTGCCGAGGACCCGGCTCTTTTTACGAAGATGTTCCTGCAGGGAACCTCGCCTAGTTGTCTTTTTTTACTTAGACTTTTTGAGAGTAGACATGTATTAGACTACATCATTTTGTAACTGGACATGTATCCAGTTTTACATTTCAGTTTACTTGTACTTGGATATTTTACTATATACGACGACTTTTGTGTTTGGAGCATTTATGATTCTTCTTCACTTATAGAACTGTTAACATATTTAGTCTTATCCTGTTGTCTTTAGAACAGCTTACTACGTTTTATCTCAACGTAGGCTGGGCATGACTCGGCCCGGCCCAACAATTTGGGTAGCGGGTCGTGACAAAGGGTACGTATGTACACTTTAGAAAATTGATATGTACCACTGTACATCCTGATTACTTATTGACTGATCACTCACCTACTACAGTTTTAAACTTTAAAAACATTATTATTGCCATGATAAAATGTACCTAAAACTGGATAAAAACATGATATGTCATTTCTTTCCATCATATGATCAGTATTATGTTTGTTAGAATCAGTGCTTGCTCCCGTCCTGACAGGATAACGTTGTAGGTATACTTACTGAGGAGGAGTTGCTCCGTGATTCATATTATGGAGTTACTGCCGAGGACCAGGCTTTGTCTTATGAGGATGTACCTGCGGGAAAACTCGTCTAGTTGTCTATTTACATTTTGGACTTTTGAGAGTAGTCATGTATTAGACTATGTATTTTGTGACTGGACCTGTATCCAGCTTTACATTTTAGGACTTGTACTTGGACTTACTATTATATGAGATAACTTTTGTGCTTGGAGCATTTATGACTCTTTATTACATATAGAACTGTTAGCACATTTTAGTCTTATCTTGTCATCTTTAGAACAGCTTACTACGCTTTATCTCAAGCGTAGGCTGGACATGACTCGGCCCGGCCCAACAATTTGGGTAGCGAATCGTGACATGTTTTTAGTAGTGGCCCATGCAGGTCTCTGACTAAATTATTTGGTTACGTTATTGTACCAAGCATGCCTACAATTAGGAACTTAAGGTAATTAGACTACACTAGGAATGACGCTTAGAACACCTAGAGGAATACTAGGATTACAACATAGGAAACGCATCACATGTTCGTTGTTACAAAATTGAATTTTTCTTCTTATTTATGATTGTTTACTTTAAAGAGTCCTTATAAGTCCTTTTTATTTTAATTAGATGGTGCTCACCCGCTTATCCCAGTATGTCACACCTGAGAATGGTACACTCCCTATCCAGTCGGTTAACCAGTTGACCGATGCACCTCCACCTCCACCTCTACCTACCATATTTCCCCACTCCATAAATCCACAAACCCAAATGCCTCCACCACCTTACACATCACAGTCCCAGCAGGACCCGATACTCCCACCACCACCTATTACTATACCTACCCAGGCTTTCGTCAGACTCGATGGGAACCAACTGCTAACTCTGATCCAGAGGTTCCTAACGACCCATCAGGAGCAGACCTCCCTACTCCGTCAGAGCATGGAGCGTTCTGAGGAACGTACCGTGGTCCCACCACCTGTAGAGCCATGGCAGAGAGTGGGACAATCAAGGACTTCATGGGTCTGAACCCCAAGGAGTTCTTAGGGACTGAGGGCATAGTAGTAGCAGATGACTGGCTAGACTCGGTAGAGAGAAAGCTCCTTGGAGCTAGGTTGTCGAATGACCTCCAGGTCGAGGCAGCGGGATTTCTGCTGATAGACTTGGCAGAAATTTGGTTCCGGAATGAGCCGCTATTCGCGAGAGGGAAGGTCACTTGGGATCAGTTCAAGACCCAATTCAAGAAGAAATTCTTCTCGACCACCGCTAGGGTAGCCATGGGGCTACGATTCCAGAACATCCAGTAGGGGAACCGTTCTGTTGACGAGTATGCAGCGGAGTTTAGTCGCCTGAGCCGTTTTGCTCCTAGTCTAGTTGCAGACCCTGAGGAGATGACGCGTAGGTTTTGCCAAGGTCTAGTTCCAGACATTGGCATTCTTATAGTTACAAACGGTATGACTGACTACTACCAGAGCCTAGAGTTGGCCCGGAGCATTGAGGAGCGTCTTTGTCTTACAAGAGGTCGGCTTCTGTACACCTCGAGAGACCGTCCAAGCGTCAGGCTTTCCAGCAGAGAGCACCGACGCCGTACCAGCAGACATATCGTCCTCCCACATCACATCACCCAACCCCGCCAGTTAGATCCCCGGGACCCCGGCAGCAGCAGAAGGGAGCTTTGTGTATTCTGTAAGAGGATAGGCCATGACGCTACCATCTGTAGGAAGAGGTTAGGGAAGTGTTTAGCTTGTGGGTCTACCACCCATCAGCTTCGGGACTGCCCAGTAGCCAAGGTACCTAGAGGGCCGCTTCCGACTCAACAGCAGAGGTTTAGGCAACATCTGCAGCAGCAGAAGGGACCCCAGGGGAAGGCTTATTGCCTAGCTCTTGAGACAGAGCCGGAGAAGGTTTCGGAGCCAGATTATTTGGCTGACGTTATCACAGGTCATGTTTATTTGCATACTTTTCTAGCTCTATGCTTGTTTGATTCTGGTGCATCACATAGCTTCCTGTCATTAGAGTTTATGCATAAACACCACTTAGTAGCTACACCTATCGAGGAGATGAGTAGAGTAATGACGGAAGGCGGACCAGTGCCCATTAGAGCTATCTATAGATGCTCTATTACTATAGCTGGAGAGAGTTTAGGGGACGATTCTTTGTGATGCCACTCCCTGGGTATGATATCATATTGGGGATGGACTGGCTTAGCTACGCTCATGCAGCTGTAGACTGTCATAAGGTTAGTATTCTGTTCAGTCCCCCAGGCACGGTACCATTCAGTGTTAGGAGGACATGGCCGGAGATCAGCCTAGAGCCGAACTGTTGTGCGACAGTTGGGGAGATAGCACCGCCACACCCTATCATTAGAGAGTTTATGGATGTATTCCCAGAGGATCTTCCAGGACTTTCGCCTGACAGAGATGTAGAGTTCACTATAGATTTAGTTCCGGGTTCATCACCAGTATCCCGGCTTGCTGCTATAGAGTGAACCCCAAGGAGGCCGTATCGATAAAAGAGCAGATTGATGACCTATTGAAAAAGGGTTTCATTCGATCTAGTACTTCTCCATGGGGAGCGCCAGTACTCTTTGTGCCTAAGAAGGATGGTACAGTTCGGTTATGCATTGACTACCGGGCGTTGAATACCATCACCATTAAGAACAAATATCCTCTGTCCAGGATAGATGATTTTTCGACCAGTTGAGTAGGGCGAAGGAGTTTTCCAGGATAGATTTGAGATCCGGGTACCACCAGGTGAAAGTCAGGGCTGCAGACATCCAGAAGACGACGTTCAACACGAAGTATGGGCAGTACAAGTTTCTGGTGATGCCATTTGGTCTCACAAATATGCCAGCTGTCTTTATAAATTTAATGAATAAGACATTTCACCAGTATCTGGATAAGTTCGTCGTAGTATTTATCGACGACATCCTGATATACTCGAAGACGGGAGGAACACACAGAGCACTTGCGGACAGTTTTGGGGATTCTGAGGCAGGAGAGGTTGTTGCCAAATTGTCGAAGTGCGAGTTCTTTTTGGACCGAGTGGAGTTTCTCGGTCATATAGTTACTGGAGAGGGAAGCTCGGTGGATCCCAGAAAGATTGCTGCCATTGAGACATGGAAGGCTCCGACGTCAGTTTCAGAGATCAGGAGCTTTCTGGGTTTAGCCGGTATAGGAAGTTCGTCCAGGACTTTGCTAGGATAGCTAAACCCATGACGAAGCTGACGCGGAAGGACGCAGAGTACATCTGGTTAGAGAACTGCCAGGTAGCATTTGAGGAGCTGAAGAGAAGGCTGACGACTGCTCCAATTCTGACATTACCTTCAGGATCTGGAGGTTTCACCATATACAGCGATGCTTCGAGAAAGGGGCTAGGATGTGTCCTACAGCAGCATGGAAAAGTGATTGCTTATGCATCTAGGCAATTACGGACTCATGAGCAGAACTATCCTACCCCTGACCTAGAGTTAGCTACGGTGATCTTTGCACTCAAGTTATAGAAACATTACTTATACGGAGAGCGTGTGAAAATCTTTACTGACCACAAGAGCTTGAAGTATGTGTTCAAGCAGAAAGAGCTGAACATGAGGCAAAGACGATGGTTGGAGTTGATGAAGGACTTCGACATCGATTTACAGTATCACCCCGGGAAGGCAAATGTGGTGACGAATGCGCTGAGCAGGCATCCTATGGCATGGTATCTGATAATAGATCGGCATTTGTGGGAAGATCTGGAGAATCTCGGTATCGAGATAGTTCGGCCAGGATCAGTGATATATATGATGGCGCTTGACATTCAGTCAGGGTTGATGGAGCAGATCAAGGAGGCACAGTCTACAGATGAGAGCCTTTGCAGACTTCGAGCCCAGGCTTTAGTTGGATTGCTGGATGACTTTACCGTAATAGTGGATGGATCCTTGATGCATGGCAGCCGATTGTACGTGCCAAAGGGAGAGCTGATAGAGGCAGTCTTACAGGAGGTACACCGATCTCGATATTCTATTCACCATGGTGCCAACAAGATGTACTATGACTTGGGGAACATCTTTGGTGGCACAGGATGAAGAGAGATGTAAACATTTTATTTCGAGAGGCCTAGTTTGCCAGCAGGTCAAGGCGGAGCGCTAGAGGCCAGCTGGTCTGTTGCAGCCGTTACCCATTCCCGAGTGGAAGTGGGAACACATTACGATGGACTTCATCTCAGGGCTTCTTCGTTCCCAATGAGGGAAGGATGCCATTTGGGTCATCGTGGACAGGCTGACGAAGTGTGCGCACTTTATACCCTTCAAGGTGGGGCTTTCCACCGAGAAGTTGGTGGAGCTATACATGCAGCAGATAGTTCGCTTGTACAGAGTAACAGTGAGCAACGTGTCGGACCGAGACAGCAGATTCACGTCCCACTACTGGAGGAGCTTGCAGGGGGAGTTGGACAGTCGGCTCAAGTTCAGTACGGCGTACCACCCGCAGACAGATGGGCAGTCCGAGAGGATGATACAGATGCTAGAGGACATGCTGAGGACTTGTGTGCTGGACTTTGGTGGATCATGGGAGAGCCATCTGCACTTGGTAGAGTTTTCATACAACAACAGCTACCAAGCCAACATCGGTATGTCTTATTTCGAGGCACTATATGGACGACGATGCCATACACCGCCCTTTTGGGATGATGTTGGGGATAGAGTTATGCTTGGGCCAGAGATGATCATGGATGTAGCAGAGAAGGTTGGGATGATCAGATAAAGCTCAGAGTAGCTCAGGACAGGCAGAAATGCTGGGCTGATGCTAGTCGCAGACCGATGGAGTTCACTAACGGAGATATGGTGCTAGTGAAGATATCACCTACTAGAGGGACGATCCGGTTCGGACGAGGGCAAGTTGAGCCCCAGATACATCGGACTATTCGAGATACTTGGCAGGATCGGAGAGGTAGCTTACAAGGTTGCACTTCCACCCAATCTTGCAGAAGTTCACGATGTCTTTCATGTATCTCAGCTGAGGAGATATGTTTCGGACCCCAGCCATGTGCTAGATCATTCAGAGTTGGAGATCGGACCGAGCCTTGCAGTTACTGAGCAGCCCGTAGAGATATTGGACATGAGAGAAAAGGCTGAGGAACAAAGTCATACCCTTAGTACGAGTAGCTTGGAGTCGTCACTCTCCGGGTGAATCTACTTGGAAGAGGGAGTCGGACATGAGGGAGAGATATCCTTACTTGTTCGACCCAACAGTTGCGAGGGAACCACCCGTTCCTGCTTGATACCCTAGAGTTAGTTTTGGTCGTAGCCTTAGTCATTTGTTGCATTGCTTGTTATGTTAGAATGATTGTAGAATTTTCTATCCTTGTGAATTTCGAGGACGAAATTTTTCGAGGAGGAAAGACTTGTCAGCCCCTGTTATTCAAATTTGGTTTAATTAGTATAAATTAGATGCTAATGACCTATTTAGCTTTAAAATAATTTATAATAATTATTAGGAATTTTTTAGATTTTTAAATGATTTTTAATTAATTTTTAAATCAAAATATATTATTTTGTAATTAATTGAATTGTTTTAATATCAATTTATAATACTTTTAATTGTTTTAAACACTTTTTGCAAAAACCGATTTGTCTGTACAAATTAAAATTTGTACAGAACCATAGCGGGGGTCTTTGTGCAAATTAAATATTTGCACTAGCTAAGACGGTGGGCTTTTATGTAATATCCCAATCTTCAGGGGGTTTCTGCAAAATCCTAAACCCAACTGCCCTCGATGACCGCGCGCTGGTCGTCGTCTCCGGCAATACACTCGCCGGAACCCTAACCCTAATCCTAATCTAAGGACCTAAATCGACCGCCCTAATCGCCTATAAATGCTCCCCAGACCGTAACCCTAACCCTACTTCATTTCCGACCACCACGACCACCGTCTCCCCCACTTCTTCTTCGTCGAAACCCTAACTCCGACCACCCCCCAGCGCCACCTCCATAGCCTCCTACCACCACCCCCAACCGCCACTACCGAGTTCGTCGACGCCAGACGAGTGCAGCGCCACCCGAGCGCCACGACGACGACGCCTCTAGCCGCCGTCAGCACCCTCCACAACCACTAGCTCGACCGGACACGTAGGTAACAACTCTAAAAACCGTGTCGTGCGTGTCCCAATCTCACCTATGTGATTCGCCTGGACACGACGACTCTAGTGGTAAGGTTGGACACGTGTTTACAGTGTCGTGCGTGTCATGCTGGGCGCGGACACGCGACACTGGGTCAGATTCCATTTGTTCGTATCCTGAACAGTCTGGACACGAGCCGAACTGTTATTTAGGCTAAGGGTTAGCGGGTTTATATTCGTGCTATCGGGTCTAAACCCATTAACCTAACTTTAAACTAATTAAACTAACCCGAACCTATTTCCTAACACATGATTCGGGCTGACCCCCTAGCCAGCCCGACCGCGCCTAAAACCCGACCCCTTTGCCTGACCCGAGTTCGAGCCCCCCTTCTTTCTTTTGGTTTTGTTTTGGTTCTAGTTATTTTATTATATTTATATATATATGTATATATTTATTTATATATATGTATATATGTATATGTATATGTATATGTATTTATGTAGGTAATATATATTATATATACACTGCTACATATTATACAGTATTTTTGTATATATATATATTTTATATCTAGTATTTTATTATGTATATATATACATATATGTATTATATATATAAGTATATATGTATATATATAAGTATATGTATATATATAAGTATATATGTATATTATATATTAAGTATAGTATGTATATATATATATGTATTTATATATATAATATATGTATTTATATATATAAGTATATATGTATATATGTATATATATATATATATATATCTATATATATATATAAGTATTTATGTATATATATATATTTTTTTAATATACATATATGTATTATATATAGTATTTATGTATTTATGTATATATCTATATTATTATATATATATATACTGTTATATATATGTATACAGTATTTGTATTATATATATAATATCTATATATATATATATATATATATATATATATATTATATATATATATATATATATATATTATATATATATATATATTATATATATATATATAGATATATATATAGATATTATATATATATATATATATATTTTTTATATATTATTATATATTTATATATATTTATATATATATATATATAAAATATAGATATATATATATATATATATATATATATATATATATATATATATTTTTTTTTATATATTGTTGTTGTATATTTATATATGTATTTCAAATTCTACTTTGTACAAAATATTATTGTGCATAAATTCACAAGTCATTTTTATTATTTAAATTATGACTTGTATATTTTAGCAGTTTAAAAATATTTATGTATATAAATTACTGCTTTTTATTGATTATGACCAATGGATGTCCAAGCCTAGCATAGATTTTTGGGATAAATTGTGTCTAATACATTCAGAGTATGTACAAGTCATATTGGACCTCACTACGCACTAGTGTAAAGGCCCTAGAAAGTTAGTTAGGGTATTGTGTCACCCCACACTGTTCTCCTATGCTAAAGTCATCATTCGGCTAGGTGTCCAGTCAGAAAGTCGTATTGTACCACTATTGTTTTAGTGTTTAACTTAGTATAAAAACTAAGTTTATGTATTTATTTCTACAGTGACGAGTTACCAGGCATCTATAGCATTTTTATCGCTGCTTTGCTTTGCTAAAGGCAAGTACTTCTACAAACTTTACATACTGCTATAACCATAAACTATGAATTCCAACCATGTTAAATGCTGATCCTTGGGGTAGCAAGTTAAAACTTCACATGTTGTATTACTTTCAGTCTCTACCATGCTTATGACAGTTTTCATATCTCTCACATGTTTAACAACGGGTTAAAGAGAAACTGTTAGTAGTGTCCGTGATCATGCACTCCTTCTCCGTATGTATTTACCGAGCACTGTTACATTCTATATGTAACTTTGTCGTATGTCTGATCCCACGTTTGTGTATGGACATACACCGATGCCGTTAAGGGTACGTATGTACACTTCAGAAAATTGATATGTACCAATGTACATCCTGATTACCTATTGACTGATCACTCACCTACTACAGTTTTAAAACTTTAAAACAAATAATTATTGACCTGATAAAATGTACCTAAAACTGGGTAAAAATATGATATGTCATTTCTTTCCATCACATGATCAATATTATATGTTTGTTAGAATCAGTACTTGCTCTCGTCCTGACAGGATAACGTTGTAGGTATACTTACTGAGGAGGAGTTGCTCTGTGATTCATATTATAGAGTTACTGCCGAGGACCAGGCTTTGTCTTACGAGGATGTACCTGCGGAGAAACTCGTCTAGTTGTCTATTTACATTTTGGATATTTGAGAGTAGTCATGTATTAGACTATGTATTTTGTGACTGGACCTGTATCCAGCTTTACATTTTAGGACTTGTACTTGGACTTACTATTATATGAGATGACTTTTGTGTTTGGAGCATTTATGACTCTTTATTACATATATAACTGTTAGCACATTTTAGTCTTATCTTGTCATCTTTAGAACAGCTTACTACGCTTTATCTCAAGCGTAGGTTGGACATGACTCGGCCCGGCCCAACAATTTGGGTAGCGGATCGTGACATATCTTCCATAAATATACATACTACTTATAGACTCTATTACATATACTAGCTAACTAGTTTACAACTACATATATATGCCATCTACATGAAGTATCATGCCAACATAAAAATAATACTTTATAATATAAAAATATTCATTTAAATTCTAAAATAACAATATAAATCTTTCTAGAAATGTATCTAAAATTAATAAAATCATCATATATATACATATTTATGAAATAAGTCAATATATACATAATCTAGCTATTCTACTTACACATGTAATCATGCTACTAGATAAAAGTAGTATTTGTATAAACTAAAAATAATAATCATAAATTCTGGAATATTCCTTAAAAATATTTAATAATAATATTTAATCATACTTTTTATAGTAAAATACACTTCTTATAAATATATCAACTAATTGGCTTATTAGGCCAACTCGCCAATTAAATTGAAACCAAATAAATATAAAACTAATACATTTAAATTCTGAAATATATCTAAATAATTTGAGAAATAATAGGAATTGATGTCAAAATTACACAAGGATTACATACTATATATAGAAATAACTAGTCGACAACCATAAATAACACTTAAACCATATATACCACCAATGCTACTATATATGGTACCATGTTATTTTAGAAAATAATGTTTATATTCCATAGATATGTACTTTAAATTCTAAATTTTGAATATAATTTATATATAAATATTTTAAGAAAAATATGTTCCAAATACTAGTACATTAATCAACACAATTATGCGTATATGGGTCCAATTTGGAAGTGAATCAATATAATAAAAAATAGGGAATCACTGGGCCTGCCGCTTTCTTAATCGAAAAAGGAAAATGTGAAGATTAGCCTACTGAAAAATTCTATCTATCACTTATGTCATTTCTGGTTTTAAGTAAATATTCATCAATACAGTTGACTGAATCGAAACCTACTGCTCAAGTCTTCCGAACCGATCCATGAATAGCTAGAAAATATTTTCTTATATTATTATTTATGTACGAAAAATTCTGCTTTGCCGCTTTTCTACTTGGTTATACGATATTCTGGAAATAATCAGAATAAATTAGAGAAATACTATTTTCCATCTCAATTAATTAGATTTAAATCATAGTAAACTCTTATGAAGTTTAGAGATCAGGTAGTCGAATTACGGTGGACTTGTCGATGTCCAAAAAACTAGTATCATGGAAATAATGCCATAAACGCATGAAATACTTGTAAATATGAGCAAGAAACATTACGAGATGATTAGGAGTGATGTTAGAGACATTACTAATGATTTGTTCGAGATCAAACGGGTTCGAAAGTCGTCGGAAAGATCCTTGCAGCAAAATTGATCAAATCTTGACCAATTGTCGTCTAGTGCTTGCCACGGCCAAACCGAGTGGAATGGTATAAGTTATCAATTGGACATCAAAGTATACACATAGGGCTACTAATTAGTTTTGGTTTCAAGTCTAAAAGATGAGAACAAATAGATGAAACCCATGTTAGAAGATGACAAACTTGGGTTTGAAATTTTGTTACGGCTAGAAATAACCATCAAGTTCGGCCTCTAAATGACCAAATAAGTGGAAGAAACTCCTCCGGGGCTTGATAGGGTTGAAGAGGGATCTCTTAGAGTCGTCGTGGAGGTGGTGGAGTGCACAGAAGTCGAGGAAAACGGGATTGAAGTGGTCGGCCTTGGAGTGCTTTTGCCGTCGTCCTAGAGACTATATAGGGTCAGGTCTTGGAGTTTAGGGAAGAGGGGGCGGCCAAGGGATGGTTCTATATATAAGATTTTGGCCTCCTACATGTTAGGGTTTGTATAAAGGAGGTTTGAATTAATTTGGTGGAGATTTGGTCAACCAATCAACTAAGATAGAAGGAATTTACTACTCTATTCCTTCTAACTATCAACATGCTATACAATTTTTACAAGTACACCTAACAATCTTGTACCTATCGACTAGGCAAGGGTCGAGGCTGAGCTAAATAGGTACACGCACCTATTGGTCAATCTTTTAGTCTTGGTCTTTTGTAGACCGTTTCAAGGCTAGACTTACCATATATAAAGATTGTCATCTAGCCTAACTCAAACCTTCATACTCTATCTAATACTTCTAGGTCACCTATCACGATATTAGCACTCGATAAAAATTCCTCTTCTACTTCTATTCAAATTTATATCTTAGGCAAAGGGTAGCATAGATTAGTCTAGTAATCTTATGGTCTCTCATTAGGGTCAAATCCTACAATGTGCTCTATTCTAACTTCCATCTTAGGGGGAGATCTATAAAGTTCTATCCACCTTATCTATTTACCTGGTCCTATCAAGCATGGGTTCCTATGTCCTCTAAGTAATAATTTCTATAATAGAAGATTACCATTTCTACCTACTTTGTCCATCTAGTATAGGTGTCTATCTCTACCATACTCGTCTTTAGACAATCACCCCTTAAAATATTACATCCCTCTTACTTCTATTACACAATATAATTAAAATAGTTCATCAAGCATGAATGTTCGTCTTTTTGAAACAAAAAATATAAGCATTCGATACAAGGAGGTCAAGAGAAGCATATTGGATTACAAACACGAGGTTCAAGGAAAATAGGAGAAATCAAAGGAAGTTCAAGGGTGATAGAAGAAATCAAAGAAAATTCAATGACAATTGTGGATTGAGATTTCTAATACACTATCCTATTGCAAGCTCGTTCGATACAGTAACGTAACTGAAATGATTTAGTCGCGACCTGTATGTGTAATGTCCCGTCCCACTCAGTTCAACCGAAGGAATCAAAATGCAACGGCATTTGGACTTAGTCATGCAACGACTTGCTCGAAGTCCCGCTCGGCCGAGGTAACTCATCACTCAGGTGGGTGGCTTCGGTGAACTTGCTTCTACTTGACCTTTACACTAATAAACTGGACGTTTTCAAATACACAAATTAGACTTGATAATAAAAAAGATGAATCCACATAGCTAAGAAAATAATCCCACCTTGGGTTGGGTTGAGTTAGAATATGGAAAGGTCTTATAGTTGGCTTAGAAATATTGCACGGCGTGCTTTCAAATTGACACTCGACCCTTCGTCCCATGGCTTGAGAGAAGAAAAAGTTGGTCCATGTTGCCACAAGACTGTGAATTAGCATAGTCATCGGCGTCGCTCGATATAAATGTTCGATAAAGCATGCACTGTCCCACCATCTAATGCTTGGTGTAGCATAATTGTCCCAGAGTCTCAATGTATGTTTCTATGTTGCAAGGCTTGGCATAGCCTTTGCTCGTCCCACGACTTCAATACGGACAATACGATTATGGCATAGGTCGAGGCACTTGAAGAACAAGGTTGTTCCAGTTGAGTTAAGTAGGAGGGCTATCAAGTAGTCGTCCCTGAGTTTGAGTCAAATAATAAATATGTTGAGTTAGGCAAGTTATGCCATGGGCTGTAGAAGTCATAGCAGGCACGGTCCCATGAATTCTATGGTTTATTATAGCCACACAGTCCTACGATGTTAGGGCTCGTCATAGATTATGACTTGGTTGGTAATATCGCACGGAGCATGGTTGGTTCAAGTTGTGTATGCATAAGGACTATCAATAGTCATTCTTGAGTTGAGTAAGAAGATTTTTTAAAACATTTAAAGTACTTGTGACCGGTAGTCGTCGAGGCAGTCTCAGAATCATGGAGCTGCATAGAGATGTAAAAGATGAGAAATGGTCTAACATGTACGTCAGATTGAGTAGAGTCTTACATGGTCATGGATAACTCGTGCACAAGTATCATTCCTCGAACGATTATCTAGGCACCGGGATCAATTCGTATCTAGGAGAACAAGTTCGTCGTGTCCGACGTACTGGCACGGGGCATTTCTTAAGACAAAATAGTTAGTGATTTGGGCCTTTCAGTGGGGCTCGCTACCATGCACTAAATGATCTTTGTCTAACCCATCAATATCCAAGATGGCTTGAATTGCCAGTGACCACCATTCGTATAGATGAGTTGGTGTGCTGAGCGGCAATCCACATGCACGGTGTCGTTCGAATCAAAGAAAGTGCAAGAACGATACGAATTGAGTCAAGAAGGTATGCACGATTGTAACACCATTATGGAGCCTAAGATTTGGCTATATTAAGGACACGTGCTTCGACACGAGATATGGCATCGAGTATTAAGTCGTTGATACAAAGTTGCATTTGTTGGGATTGAGTCGTTTTGAGTTAAAGTCAGGAAGGGCCGTAAGGAAAGTTTGGTTAACTCATGTTGAATTGTGAGGCACGGCCTCCATGTTAAAGCACGAACAGAGTTTACAGCACGGCCATGTTATTTAGTCTTAAAGTATGGGCCAAAAGGTAAGCCGAGTCGATACATTAATGTTGTTGGCACGAGAATGGTCTATAGGCACAAGGATAAGTAAGTCATCAGTACGATGGCATAGCGAGTATCTAGAGGCACAAAAAGGCCAGGAGTCAATGTCCTAAAATTGATCCTAAGGAAAGAACAGAAAGACAATAAAAAATAGAATACTTGCACAAACTAAATGAACGTGTTGGTTTTGTATGGGTGGGCGAGGAGCTCATACCACTAATACGATTTTGTGCTGATACCCCACCAGTTTTTATGCGCAGGTAACAGGTAATTGCTCGTCGAGGCAGAGCTCGCTTGGACGCACTGAGGCATGGGGTTCCTTAGCATTTTGAGACATGCGGTCGTATTGAAGACTTCACCTATATGGGACGTAATGTACAGACATTGCCTTCTGAAGCATCCGCTGGCTAGTTATGTTGTATTGAAAGATGATAGAGAGCATAGTGACTTGTATTCAGAGAGAAAGTGAGCTTGAAAGAATTGTATTCTTGGCTTCGTGCCTTTGTAATCATACTTTCATTATCAATAAAAGACTTGATTTTGTTCGAATACTCATATTGTCTTTGGTTATTCAAGTTTTTTGCTTGGGACTTCTGTGCGACGACCCCGTCGCAAGCTGCTGTTATCGACCGTTATGGAACCTACCTTTCATGAGCGCAACCTAGGATCATGCGACATCACGCCTTAGCAAGGATGATCACTCCTACAGGAGCGAGGCGTGACAGTATGGGCCACTAAAAAAATATATCTGACCCCAGTTTCAAAACACATAAGAACCTAAGGCATGAGCATGCCAACTATACGGCTAGAATAAATATTCCAATTTAATAGACTTATCCTAGTCGTACTACGTTGTAGAAGTAAATTAAATCTACTTTGTCTTAACTATGTCTCAATCCACATATAGGCAAATAAAACAAGAATGGACATCACGTAATATTGTCGGCTGCCTATAATACACATGTTCGAGCAAACTCGAGAATAACATAAATTTGCAAAACTATGCTAATAAGAAAGATATAGCAGTAAAGAAAATAGAAAGCACGAGAAAATGATAAAGTAACACTACAAGCAATGCCTGAAACCCTGTAATCTAAATCATACCATCCACCTATCTATACTATAAGCTCAGCAACAACCTAGAGAGATCCCCAGGTCCTCAGGGGACATAGCAAGATACAAAAGAAATAATACCATTAAACTGTAAATAAACATGATAATGTAACCATCTATGTGTATGCACGTCGAAGATGACTTTTGGTACGTATGAGTAGGTGAAGGAATAAAGCTTAGCATCTGCTAGAGGCTTATGTACATACTAGTATACCTTCCGACCGTGTTCTGACACGCGGTCAGCGGCCGTTGTCGGATATATACTCTAGCAATACATCCATAACCGAAAAACTATAAACCCATAATCGGGCAACCACTGAGGCTAATATGTGGCTTCTCATATGCCTACTAATAGTCTTCTCCACCCATGTCTTGCATTAGTCATATTCATGACTCGAACAATACACATCTCAATACAAGTCACTAGCTAGACTCACACTAACTCTATATGAACTGACAATGAACCGGTCGCACCTGTAGCTGGCCGAATGCGTAGGCTTGTGCTAACATAATGTATCTCACTCACAGTGTCGTATAATGATATGTGGCAAGACATAGAAGTTACGGAGAATAACTTCACTACTTTTCGGGTATGTCTCCTCTACACGTAAGTCAAACACACGCACACTCAACACAACATCGATGCCACCATCGATGGTACCCAAGTCATACTTAGACGCTTTCTACTAGAGTAACATACTAGCGATGCAAGAACAATATCATGAAATTAAAACAGTAACAAGATAGCAAGGTATCTTGTCTGGAACTTCGAAAGCAAAGTAAATCATGGTCCGACTCCAACTGTAGTCGAATGATCACAAACTCCTAAAATATAAATAAAATAAAATAAATACTAATTCTAAGATAACATATCTACCATAAATATACATACTATTTATAGACTCTATTACATATCTTGGCTAACTAGTTTACAACTACATATATACGCCCTCTACATAAAGTATCATGCCGACATAAAATAATACTTCATAATATAAAAATATTCATTTTAAATTCTAAAATAATAATATAAATATTTCTGGAAAAAATATCTAAAATTAATACAACCATCATATATATACATATTTATGAAACAAGTAAATATATACATATTCTAGCTATTCTACATACATGTGTAATCATGTTATTAGATAAAAGTAGTATTTGTATAAAATAAAAATAATAATCACAAATTCTGGAATATTCCTTAAAAATATTCAATAATAATATTTAATCATACTTTTTATACTCATAAATATATCAACTAATTGGCATATTAGGCCCTCTCGCCAATTAAATTGAAACCAAATAAGTACAAAACTGATACACTTAGATTCTGAAATAAATCTAAATAATTTGAAAAATAATAGGAATTGATGTCAAAATTACACAACAAGGATTACATACTACATATAGATACAACTAGTCAACAACCATAAATAACCACTAATGCTACTATATATGGCATCATGTTATTTTAGGAAAATAATATTTATATTCCATAAATAAGCACTTTAAATTCTAGAAAATATTATAATTAAATTCTGAATATAATTTATATACAAATATTTTAGGAAAAATATGTTCAAAATAAACGAGTACATTAAGCAACACAAATATGCCATATATGTGTCCAATTTGGAAGTGAACCAATATGAATAATATGAAAATTAAATATTCTAGAAATAATTAGAATAAATTAGAGAAAATATGATTTTCCATCTCAATTAATTTGATTTAAATCATATTAAACTCTTATGAAGTTTAGAGATCAAGTAGTAGAGTCCCGGTAGAGTTGTCGGTATCTGAAAAACTAGTATCATAGAAACGATGTCATAAACGCATGAAATACTTGCAAATATGAACAAAAAAATATTACTAGATGGTTAAGAGTGATGTTAAAGACAATATTATAGAAGCATGGAATTTCAGGCGCATCTAAGGCCGGAACTCCTATGTGCCCTAACTCTCATGCGCCAAAAATTAACATACGCCGGAAACAGAATACTTGGCACAACAGAAAACAGCAAAGAAATAGAGACATATAAATGGAGCTTTTATTTTATATAAAAGTCTATTACATGTCGTTTACAAAAGAGAATTATTTTACAAAAGAGGAAGAAAATCCTAAAAGCTACAGTCAGGCGCAGTGCTACAGCCAGGCGCATCACTTCAACGTACAGCCAGGCGCATCACTCAAGGGCAACAGCCAGACGCATCATTCCATCATCTCAGCGTAGGCGCATCCCCGTGCATAGTCAGAGCGAATCACCTCCTCGTCAGCATTCGGGCACTCTAGCTGGAGGAGTGGCTCTTTTAGCCTAATCAAATCGGGGCACGATAGCCCCGACCAGCGGCTCTTCCAGCATAACAAAAATCGGGGCACGACCGCCCCGATCTTTGGATACAACAGGCACCTTCAGCCTGTGTCGGGATAAGACGATCCCGATATTTGGATGCAAAAAGGCACTTTCACAGGGCCGATGCTAAAAAAACTAACTCGGCACATCTTCGTCTTCGGAAGGAGTTCATCGTCAACACCAAGGCAGAGGACCGATCGAGTTCGTCTCCATGAAGGAAAGCTAAGTGAAATGAGAAATAAAACTCTTCACAAAGCTATATATAGGCCGGGGCAACCCTTGCCCATGCGCTAAGTGACAGTCTCCTCATATCCTGTACAATGAATTTGCATTAGTGCCAATGAATCTGCCTCTTCGTATTTAGTCAAGTCAAAACCGACATTAACGCCTCGAAGAACTCAACAGACGAGCCAATAAGAATGCAATATACGGCAGATGTGCCGTCAGCACCATGCGCTCCGTACCGATGCGCCCAATGGGACATAGACCCATGCGCCTAGTGGGGCACAAACGGATGCACCCACTTCAACTTGTCACCCATCAAGCATTTAATGCTATGTGACAGAGTCGACAACACGCTTTTCGAAGACTGAACAGTTGACAATTTTTTGAAGAAAACGAAGAGCCGCCAACATCATCTTCATCATTACATTTTGTCAGCTACAGTTGTCCTTGCCACGTGGCCGACCGATCACTTGCATGTACCACCACAGCCATGCGCCTTAAAAGCCATACGCTTCCGACTTACTTCTGATCCTAAAAGACAAAAGCCAAGTCTCTGCATGCACTTCCACAACCATGCGCCCAAAAGTTTTGCATGCGCCTCAGAAGCCATACGCCCAGACTTGTCTGTGACCTTTGAAAGTCATAGACCAAGTCGCCCCATGCGCCAGATCCTAGGCACATCATGATAGATCATCCTCCACCAAATCCAAGATCTTTGATCCATGGACACGCATCACGTGTCATTTGACTCAATTCTGCCTACGAATGGGTGCTAATCTCCCAACATCTCAGCAACGGTCGAATCTTCGTAACTGCTACATGTCAGCTCCACCGTAGCCAAACAGTACAGTTCAACAGATTTGACTGCAACTCTGGGCGCATCGTCCATGCGCCCCACAGCATAAGCGATGTGGCATTCCCACGTACAGACGCATCCTACATATGCGTGCATGAGCAGACCAGTCTGCTTCCTATAAATAGAGGGATCATTCCTTCATCCATGGACACACACACAGACATATAGATCATCATATCTACCTACAGAGATGAGAAGAGATACGTAACGTCTACTTCTCCTCCAAACGCTCCGACATCCAGAGCAGCCCAGACCTTCAAAGAATCTAAGATCGTCGTCAGATCGTCAACTGAGTCAACGTATTACCACTCGATCCACCGATACAGTTCTCAGATAAAAACAAAGGTGTACTCCTAGGACTACGTCTAAGTCCTACATTGTATACTGTTCTGTTTGTAATTAAAATACCAAAGTTTTAATCAACAAAATCTTGTCGCATTTTTGATGGCAAATAAGTTGGCGACTCTGTTGGAGACTTCTTCTCTTCTGGCGAGAAAGTTGTGTTACAATCTGACGACATCAAGCTTGGCTCCTCCTACAAGATACTCGTGGTACGCCTCAATCAACAGGCGTATGAGGAGTTTATCTCTGAAGGTAGCGCAAGTCCTTCGAAGCGGCTGCCAAAGTCGAAAAAGACTCGCCATGTCTGGGTGCACAAAGGAGATGCGCCGAGCACCACCAATGAAGGGGACGCGCCTCCGCAATCCACCCTTCCTGCTGACGGTCGTACTACTGTCTTCTTGTCTAAAGTTTTTCTTGACCAAAAATGGTTATGAATCTCTAAGCTCTGTAGTTATGGTAATCCTCTTAGTATCCTCTTTAATGGTTTGCGAGGATAAAAAGAATGATAGGTCATGCGGTATTCTATCCGGCTTATAAGTGTTCAACTAGTAGGGTGATTTGAATAATATAACATATATACCTTAACATGAGTCATCTTCCTAACCTCTTTATCAAGCACGAAGGGGAAAAGATAATAGTTACAGTGGAAAGGAATTAAGCAGAAGAAAATTAAGGTAGTCGGACGAGAGTTCGAAATTGGGATCAATGGAGGTGATCAAGCATGTGGATGAGATACCTAGATTCTAATCCTATATGCAGGCTCATATCGGTACAATAATATAAGCGAAGTGATAAACTCGACCTGCATGGGCCACCACAAAAATATGTAATATCCCAGTCCCAAAATACTTAGGACCAAGTACATAGACATGCCAGCTGCACATATACGAAGAATACTCCAATATATGGAATCCTCGTATACATACATAAGCTGTATATATATAAAATAATCATATGACATAATATAATAATCTAATCTCATCACAGCTCAACACAAACGATATAAGAGAACAAAATAAATAAGTGTATCAAGAGATAGCCGGGTGGATATACCCACTCCAAACAGCTATGAAAAATAGTCTCAAATGATCGGAGTCCAACCTCCACAAAATAGAAAGAAAAGAGATATAAAAAATGTCCACTGAATGTCTCAATGAATAAATAAACTAGAAATCAGCAGAAGATGCCACGTCATCAATGTATGAAGGATCCAGAGCCGCTTCGTACTCCTACGAAAAATCGTCTAATCCTGAAAAGATAACAAGGTCCTCAGAGGGACGTAACAAGATACAAGAAAATACCATGCCATATAAACTGTGATATATAATAGAAAATAAAGTGATACATGCAATAGGTTTCCTAACCATTCTATTGTGAACATGCAATTGAGATAAAATCCTTCGACGCATGATCCTTGGCTGATAATAGGATCCGGTATAGTCCCTTCTTGGGCACCAGTGACCAAGCGCATAACGTTCAAGAACGTTAGTGGCCAACCTGAGGGGGTAAGCATACCCGTATCTCCAGCGGAGCTTCTGAGTTACAAAGGAAAGTGTAATAGAAGCCCATACATCAGGTATTGTTCTCCCCACCCAATACCTAGTATCGTCCTCTCTATGACTAATATGAACCTCTAGTAACTACCAAGTCTACTAGCATGTAGTTCTATTGGCAGTTACTCCTATCCGTCGTACGCCTCAGAATATCGGTGGCCATCCGACTATGCAAATACGTGTCCTACATGTAGCTCACAACACGTGATAAAGCATGTGTCAATGCCGTATGAGATATACCAATACCTCATCATTAATGGGTGGTCACTAGGCTAAGTCAATGCAAGAGAAATAACAAAAACAAGTAAAAACGACCGATAGGGTCGCTTGCACCCAAGTGTGACTTGGACGCACAGTGATATAATACTAACAACAGATAAGTAATACTGAATATAAATAACTGAAAATAAGAATAAGTAAATTACAGAGTAAGGTACAAGGTATCTTGCCTGGTGGTACGGGAATAACAACTCCAAACAATCAATCACGTTAGCAATAAATCTCAAAATCCACGAACGGCTTCGGATGCTGAAAAAAATATCAAAAACATTCCCGGTGTAAAAGATATATCTTGGAAATGCCTGTCCAAAAGTCAAATTCTAGAACAAAGGCAAAATCGTAATTTTGGGTCAAAATGATGTCCGTCATTGGACCCGTTTTGCACCGAAACACATGCCAATGTCTATGGTCTCTAATGTTATCAAACTACATGTCTACCGGTCCGGTTTGAGGAGATAAACCCAATCGTATATTCAAAGTTGGATTCGGGCGGGCCGTGTACAATTTTGCCTGTTGGACCGGGTCGCGGGCTCGCCAAAAAGACGTTCCGGTTGACCTTCTCAGAATCGAACAAAACTTGGCACATAGGACCAGAATTTTGATATGGTCCTGTTGGCGCAAGTTTTGTCTCGATACGACGAACGTACAGGAAGTTATGGCCAAGTTTGCAAAAGGTCGATACGGGGGTATCTCGACGAATACGCACTGATTTAGTCGCGCACATGCAACGAAATCGAGTTTTTTAGTTCCCACACGTCGACAACATCTATACGCACCTTTTGATGATTATGGGTTGCGACCACGTCATCCAGTTTGACGTGGCGTACGCCGTATCGGGATGTTTTTCTAAAAAATTCACGGTTTTACAAATGGTTTTTCTTGATTTTTAACATCAGATATCTTTCTTTGTAATCTACAAAAATTAGTTCTACCAGAAGGGTTTTGATCCCCTATATGTTGTCTTTAAACTTTGTAAATTAGTTTTCAAAATTTTGACATATTCGGTTCAGGATTTCCCTTCCAAGGTAGGGGTTTGGGCTGAATCATTGCTCTGTCTTTGGACAGGTTTTGTCCGACTTTGTATCAAATTCCTGGACAGACGGCTTGGCTATGCCCCAACCTATCTACCGGGTTGGGTTAAGGGTCGACTAGGTTATTCAGAACAACTTAGGATCAAAAGTAGTCGACTATCATAGGAGAAATATGTGGCAAAAGTGTGTGCTTGGCTATGGCTACAGAACAGAGGTTCTATTTGCAAGTGTGGCATCGGGGTTGCAGCGGTGATCACTGGCGGCGACAGGCGGTCAGTGGCGGCGGGGCAGCCGCAGGATTGGGAAGGGGTGTGCAGGGACTAAGGTTTTGTGGTGGTGTATTTTTTTGTCTTATATAGGGTCGGGGAACAGGCCTGGCGGGGAACAGGCCTGGCGAGTAGTTCTGTTCGCGGGATGGGGCGAGAACACCACTTTTTTTATATAATACATATAAATATATTTTATATATATTTATCTAGTTATATATAACCCTCACAAACTTCATAGAAAAATTTCTAAAATTCATTCTAAAAAAAATAGAAACACTATCTAAGTAATGCACGATTTTAATAGTCATTGCTTGCTACTTAGGCAATAATTAAAATTAATACCTAACTACATGTTATATATATATATATATATATATATATATATATATATATATATATATATATATATTTCACTAATAATATAAATATAACTCCTAAAACTCCGAAAGTATTTGAATAACTATTTTTGCACACTTTTCCTATTTTGAAAATAACATGACTATTAAATAATCGTTAAATCAACTCAAAGTTGTTAACAAATATAAATTCATAATTAAAATAAACATAATAATGATAACAATAAAAATCTTAAAATTTAAAAAGTCAAATACATAAATTAAGCAAAGAATAATGTAAAACATATTAAGTAAAAAAAATAAGAATTTAAGGGGGTTTACATCTGTCACGCCCCGCTCCCGTAGGAGCGATCGTCCTCACTAAGATGTGATGCCGCACGAGCCTAGATTGCGCTCGTGCAAGGCGGGTTCCATAACGGCCAATTTCAGCGGCTGTGACGGGGTCGTCGCACAGAAGTCCCAAGCAGTGACATTGAATGACAGCAGCAAAATTTTAGGACAAACACAAGTTATTCAAAAGAAGCTCTTTATTGATATTGAAACATAGATTACAATGGGGCACAAGGCCAATATTATAAGTCTCTCAAGCTCACTCATCTCATATTACAAGTCACTCAGATCTCTCTCATCTCTCAATACAAGTCTTGAGTCAGCGGAAGCTTCGGAAGGCGACGTCCATACATTATGTCCTGTATAAGTCTTTACTCCATGCGCCCGTGCGCTTCGAATCGCCAAGGAACTCCGTGCCTCGACGCATCCAAGCGAGCTCAGCGCCACGAGCTTCTACCTGTGCCTGCACATGTAAACTATGTTGGTATCAGTACTCAACTGTACTTGTGGAATGAGCTCCTCGCCCACCTATACAAAACCACCACGTTTGATTTACTTTGTGCAACATAGTCCCTACTTATCAATTGTCTTTCTACTCTTGCCTTAGGATCAATTTTATGATCGACGTCTTGCATACTTGTGTCTGAGGAGCATCCCGTGCTTGCACAACGACGTTAACTCATACTTTGCGTTAGACCTTTCTCGTGCTAATAACGTTAACCTATCAAGTCGTGTTTGCCTTACGGCCATAATCAGAGACGCAACTACGCGATAAGGCTCTATTTCTTGTATGACCGTATCGCCGCCTCACGGCCCTTATGCTATAAGTCCTTGCTGAGGTCGCGCCTCACAACTCAATGAGACTCAATCATATCGCCGCCTCGCGGCCCTTGCCGCCTCGCGGTCCTTTGCTACTAAATCATCAACTAACCCATCCAACTTGTGAACTAAGTGTCACTCGACCAACTTTGCCTTGCGGCACCTCCTTACTTAAACTCAAGACAACTCAATCATAACATGCAACTTATATGCCGACAACATAAGACTCGACGCCACATCTCGTGCCGAAGCACGTCGCCTATGTTGTAGCCATTCTTAGGCCCAAACTGTAACTCCCAAAATCATGTTTGATAAATTTTAGGATTTTTCTACTTTTCTTGAATTTAAATATTGCTTCTTACGAAAATCTATTTTCGATTAAAATTTCAAGTTTTCTTCAATTTGAAAAGTATTTTAATACAAATTTACGTATTTTAGATGAATGGCAATATTGTTATTGTTATTAATATTGATTAAGTTGTAATTAGTTATTAACTGTTAATTATGATAAATGGTTTATTATTATTTTTCTTTACTAAATGTTACTATTAAACTTGTGTAATTGATCATAGTTGCAAAGTGGTTTCTATTAGTTAACTTCTAGATGGATTCTATTTGACAAATATATTTTCGTAATTAATTACTATTTAGTAATTAGGAAGTGTAACTATCTTTAGTTGACAGTTAGCTAGCAGTAAGAAGAGTTTTTAACTGTTCCTGATAAATAAATTATTTTCTTTTCCTGATAACTGATTTGATTTATTGGAGGAAATATTTTGGTTTTGGAAAACTGTTTGATTTTGAATTTTGGAAAGCTATTGGAAGAAATATTTTGGTTTTGAATAACTGTTTGATTTTAAATTTGAAGTTCTGTTAGCAAAGATTATTTCCTCGCCCCAGATCTAGTTTTATTTACCAACACTGCCACTATACTAATGTACCTAGATCTACAGTTATTTACAACACTGCCACTATACAATACCCCTAGATCTACACGTATTTACCTACTGTGCCACTCACACACACATATTATTTTATTATAAATATTACACGTATTATAGTACAGTCTGACACCATACAGTACCCTCTCTCTCTCTCACTGACACATCATCTCTCTCTCTCTCTCTTCTCTCTCTCTCTCTCTCTCCTGTGGCCTCTCACTGGAGGACCACCGCTGATGTCACCGGAGTTCGGCCCCGCCGTCTCGATCCTCACGCCATCAACACTCAGTGGAGCGCCGCTCATAGTTCGTACACCGCCATCAGCATCACCTCGAGGACTACGCCATCTAGATTCTCGTGCTGACGCTCGCGCAGTGGGCCACCTCGTTCAGCGTACACCGCCATCAGTGCAGCGCCGAGCCCGAGGAGACCCCATCGGCTCTCATGTGGAGTCCTTGACTGTTGAGCCGCTGCCGCGAAGGAGCATCATCGCCATCAGTAGCCGAGCCGACCGGAGGACGAAGCTCACTGTCAGTGCTGCCGGATCTAGCCGCTGACCGCCATTCGATTTTGTCTTCACAGTTCGAGCAGAGCCAGATCTCGTGCGTCGAAGCTGCCGGAGCCAGATCTACCGCCTGGAGCCGAGGATCGATGTCCCCGTCAGGCCGATGATGAACTCTTCTCGATCTAATCGCCTCCTCCTTCTTGTTGCTAGGATTTGTTAGGGTTTCGGCCATACCTAGATCTAGGGTTTTGAGACGGTGGTGACAGGAAGGATTTTGGGTTAGGGTTTCTAACCCAGGCGGCCATGGAAGAGGCTGTGGAGGATTAGGGTTTCACCTAGGGTTTCAGCGAGAGGTTGAAGAAGATGAAACTAGGGTTAGGGTCTGAGGAAGAGTCGGCCGGTGAAATAATATTTAGGATTAGGGTTTCGGGCTGGAGGAGAAAGGCGAAGAAGGAGTTGGGATGGGCTCTGTCAACCTAGTTCCGGCTAGGGTTCAGGCGAGGATAGGCTAGGGTTTCGGGTTAGGGTTGAAGAGTTGGGAAGAAGAGGGTTGAAGAAGAAGGAAGCAGAAGAAGAAGGCGGAGACGGAAGCCTCGCCGGAGAAGGCGAGTCCTCTTCGCCGGAGACCGAGTTTCCTCGCCGGGGAAGACGCGGAGACGGACACTCTCGAGAGAGTTCTGATCGGCTTTTCTGGATTTTTCGAGTGGAATGAAAAGGAGAGAGAAGGTGAACGGATTATACGTTAGGGTTTGGGCCGGGTCTCGGGCCAGAGCTTTGGGCTTATTAGTTTAGAAAATTAAGTCTTAAGTTATTAGTAACAGAGCTGAGGATTAGGGACAGTGGTGTTGGGTTAAGAAAGAAATATTTAGTTTTAAATTGATTAGTTTTAACAGAGAGTAAGTTGAGGGCTGGGCCGAATGGTTGGGCCTAGATATGGGCTCCAGTCTGTTGGTTTTAACAGTGTGAATTATTAGGTTATGGGCTGGGTTTCCAGGCTGAGTTTTTGGGCTAATAGAATGGGCTGAGTATATAAGGCTGATTTTATTAGTTGTTTAAATTCCTATTAACTAGTCTTAGTGTAATATATCATATGGTTTAGCTTTATTTTTTCTTATCATTGATAATATAGTTAACTAAATTGGAATATTATATTAGTATAAATGTTTTATTGTAGTATTATTCTAGTTGATAGCTAGTAAATGTTGGGTTATATATTAATTACTAGAAAGTGTTCTATTATTTCCTAAAAATAATTTCTTTACAAAATAGAGCTTAAAATATTATTTTGATTAAACTAGTAAATAACTTCCTTATTAATATATAGTTAAAATATATTTTTAAGATATATCAATAAGTATTTTCCTATAAAGTTAAATAAATAGTTTCTTAGTTAAAGTTTTAGCAGTTATCATATCTAGCTAATTGTCATTAGTCAAAACCCTAATAATTGTACAAAAATATAACAGGTGATTCATTGCAACCATGCAGTACTATTCTCGTACAACCAAACCGAGGCAAGTACACCGGCTCGAACTCTTTACTCTGTATTTCCTGTCTTGCTTCATGTTCTCATATTGACACGTTGTACACACGATTGTTCATTGTTCATTGTTCACTGTTCATCGTTCATTGTTCATCGTTCATAGTTCATAGTTCATTGTTCTTACTTGTACATTGGGATGGAGAAATACTACAGATATGTGACCAATCCTATTTTAGCTAGGTATTGACTAATAGCTTAGGTCTCACACCGTGCACGTGAGACTCTAAGCCGTACCATTGTTCATTGTTCACTGTTCACTGTTCACTGTTTACCCAGCCGGTCACATACTCTGATAGTTATTTCAAATGCATGTTACACTGATAGAATAGTTTCATTGTTTCTGGATTTGGTACTATAGTTTATTGTTATTCCTGTGCTACCGTTTCATATTCCTGTCTTGTACCATAGTTCATATCGTGATTCTTTTTCATGCACTTCAGTTTACATTATTTAGAGCTTCTTGTCGGGGTTGTACTTTGCTCTTTTCCTGATAGGATCGTTGCAGGTGAGTGGGAGATTACATGGAGCTGGTGATTGCTTGGATATTGCAGCTTTTATTTTTAGTTTATTTTCTGGAGATTGTATCTTAGAGATTCATTATTGTATATTATTTCATTTGGACCGGATTTGTCTCCGGCTGAGTTTGTATTTAAAAGACTTGATGGATATTGGTGATTTCTGGGAACGTTATAAAAGCTGTGTTTTGGTTTACATTACATTGTGACTTTGAGTTTTCCTTAGTATTGTACAGCTTACTTCGTCGTGTCTATCGACGAAGGCTGGGCGTGTCCGATTCGTATCCGATTATTCGGGAGCGGGGCGTGACATGTTTTTAGTGGTGGCCCATGCAGGTCTATCCTAATGACACTTAGGCATTAAAGTGTTATTGGGGGACCAGCGGAAGCTAAGGAAAACTCATCACAGCATAGGATTCGTGAGAAATTGTTACGGGTATGGTTTTACTAAATTTGCTTATTATTCTATAGTTAGGCCTATTTAATCAATTTTCTGTTTTGCAGGGTGGTTTAGACATGCAACACTAAGGTTATCAATTTTCTTGTACTTGGGACTTCTGAGGTTATTTCATATATATGTCTTGCTAGTATGACTGTTTGATTACTAATAATTGATCTGTCCTTATTTTCTTAGTTCGTGAAATTTTTCAAAAATTCCTTATTGTTATTTAAAACTTTATTTCCAATTCGAGATTTTATTTGCTATGAAGATTTATTTTTGTACTCATTTTGTCGTACTATTTATTTTCTTATAAAACTCAATATTTTCTAAAGAACAGATATATCACTTTCCATCATGATTAGGGATTAGAACTTGTTTGAAATTTCGTAAACTCCTTTGAAATTCATATGGATAGAGTTGACAGAGTATTCGATGACCTACTATGACGTGGCATATGCGCACTGCAGTCATTTATCTGGATTATGGAGACCGCGGGTTCACTGCAGTCAGTTGCGCACTGGCGAGGCAGGAGCTCTAAGTCAAAGTAATTCCAGGTATTCATAGGTTCTCGGATATTATTGAGACTATGTCCTAAATCATAAAATTTTAAATTCTTGAGTTGTTCCGATAACATGGATAAGTTGATAGAAATATTCGGTAAATTAATATTATTTAAATTATTGCACCAAAGGTTCATTGCAGCCAGATGTATACTACACTGGCGGAGCATGAACTCTAAGCAATGTGATTTCAGATATATATGATTTTCGGATACCATTGAGACTACATCCATGTTATATACCATGTTTGATCTTTTATCACCATTGGAGATTTACTAGAAATTATCTTGATTTGTTTTAATTTTTTGGCTTTATTTGAATGTCGTAAGCAGCTGATACAATTTTCAGAAATCATTTTGTTATCCTACATTTCCTATAAAAATTTCTCTTGATTTTTCTAGAACTTATTATGGCCATGATAATGAACATACCTATATGATTTTGATTTCGGAAAGTTTTGTCCTAAATGATTTTATTGGATTTAGGTCATTTTGGTGCCATTTTTTACTATGCGTAAATTTTAATTTTCTCCTGTTTGGAATTTATCATGCTAAGATTTTTTTTTTACTTGGTCATTTTTAGAAATCAAATTTTACTAGTTGTATTAATTCGGATCATATGTTTAAATAATCCTTTACAAGTTTTCGTATTTTGATCGTGCTTACCGCGCTATTTGAAATTTCGAGGACGAAATTTTTGTAAGGGGGGTAGATTTGTAACTCCCAAAATCATGTTTGATAAATTTTAGGATTTTTCTACTTTTCTTGAATTTAAATATTGCTTCTTACGAAAATCTATTTTCGATTAAAATTTCGAGTTTTCTTCAATTTAAAAAGTATTTTAATACAAATTTACGTATTTTAGATGAATGGCAATATTGTTATTGTTATTAATATTGATTAAGTTGTAATTAGTTATTAACTGTTAATTATGATAAATGGTTTATTATTATTTTTCTTTACTAAATGTTACTATTAAACTTGTGTAATTGATCATAGTTGCAAAGTGGTTTCTATTAGTTAACTTCTAGATGGATTCTATTTGACAAATGTATTTTCGTAATTAATTACTATTTAGTAATTAGGAAGTGTAACTATCTTTAGTTGACAGTTAGCTAGCAGTAAGAAGAGTTTTTAACTGTTCCTGATAAATAAATTATTTTCTTTTCCTGATAACTGATTTGATTTATTGGAGGAAATATTTTGGTTTTGGAAAACTGTTTGATTTTGAATTTTGGAAAGCTATTGGAAGAAATATTTTGGTTTTGAATAACTGTTTGATTTTGAATTTGAAAGTCTGTTAGCAAAGATTATTTCCTCGCCCCAGATCTGGTTTTATTTACCAATACTGCCACTATACTAATGCACCTAGATCTACAGTTATTTACAACACTGCCATTATACAATACCCCTAGATCTACACGTATTTACCTACTGTGCCACTCACACACACATATTATTTTATTATAAATATTACACGCATTACAATACAGTCTGACACCACACAGTACCCTCTCTCTGTCTCACTGATACGTCATCCCTCTCTCTCTCTCTCATCTCTCTCTCTCTCCTGTGGCCTCTCACTGGAGGACCACCGCCGACGTCACCTGAGTTCGGCCCCACCGCCTCGATCCTCACACCATCAACACTCAGTGGAGCGCCGCTCGTAGTTCGTGTACCGCTATCAGCGTCGCCTCGAGGACTGTGCCATCTCGGTTCTCGTGCTGACGCTCGCGCAGTGAGCCACCTCGTTCAGCGTGTACCGCCATCAGTGCAGCGCCGAGCCCGAGGAGACCCCACCGGCTCTCGTGTGGAGTCCTTGACTGCTGAGCCGTCGCCACGGAGGAGGATTATCACCATCAGTAGCCGAGCCGACCGGCGGACGAAGCTCGCTGTCAGTGCTGCCGGATCTAGCCGCTGACCGCCGCTCGACTTCGTCTTCACAGTTCGAGCAGAGCCAGATCTCGTGCGTCGAAGCTGCCGGAGCCAGATCTGCCACCTGGAGCCGAGGATCGACGTCCCCGTCAGGCCGGTGAGGAACTCTTCTCGATCTAGTCGCCTCCTCCTTCTTGTTGCTAGGATCTGTTAGGGTTTCGGCCATACCTAGATCTAAGGTTTTGAGACGGTGGTGACAGGAAGGATTTTGGGTTAGGGTTTCTAACCCAGGCGGCCATGGAAGAGGCTGTGGAGGATTAGGGTTTCACCTAGGGTTTCAGCGAGAGGTTGAAGAAGATGAAACTAGGGTTAGGGTCTGAGGAAGAGTCGGCCGGTGAAGTAATATTTAGGGTTAGGGTTTCAGGCTGGAGGAGGAAGACGAAGAAGGAGTTGGGATGGGCTCTGTCAACCTAGTTTCGGCTAGGGTTCAGGCGAGGATAGGCTAGGGTTTCGGGTTAGGGTTGAAGAGTTGGGAAGAAGAGGGTTGAAGAAGAAGGAAGCAGAAGAAGAAGGCGGAGACGGAAGCCTCGCCGGAGAAGGCGAGTCATCTTCACTGGAGACCGAGTTTTCTCGTCGGAGAAGACGCGGAGACGGACTCTCTCGAGAGAGTTCTGATCGGCTTTTCTGGATTTTTCGAGTGGAATGAAGAGGAGAGAGAAGGTGAACGGATTATACGTTAGGGTTTGGGCCGGGTCTCGGGCCAGAAGTCGGGCCAGAGCTTTGGGCTGATTAGTTTAGAAAATTAAGTCTTAAGTTATTAATAACAGAGCTGAGGATTAGGGCCAGTGGTGTTGGGTTAAGAAAGAAATATTTAGTTTTAAATTGATTAGTTTTAACAGAGAGTAAGTTGAGGGCTGGACCGAATGGTTGGGCCTATATATGGGCTCCAGTCTGTTGGTTTTAACAGTGTGAATTATTAGGTTATGGGCTGGGTTTCCAGGCTGAGTTTTTGGGCTAATAGAATGGGCTGAGTATATAAGGCTAATTTTATTAGTTGTTTAAATTTCTGTTAACTAGTATTAGTGTAATATATCATATGATTTAGCTTTATTTTTTCTTATCATTGATAATATTGTTAACTAAATTGGAATATTATATTAGTATAAATGTTTTATTGTAGTATTATTCTAGTTGATAGCTAGTAAATGTTGGGTTATATATTAATTACTAGAAAGTGTTCTATTATTTCCTAAAAATAATTTCTTTACAAAATAGAGCTTGAAATATTATTTTGATTAAACTAGTAAATAACTTCCTTATTAATATATAGTTAAAATATATTTTCAAGATATATCAATAAGTATTTTCCTATAAAGTTAAATAAATAGTTTCTTAGTTAAAGTTTTAGCAGTTATCATATCTAGCTAATTGTCATTAGTCAAAACCCTAATAATTGTACAAAAATATAACAGGTGATTCATTGCAACCATGCAGTACTATTCTCGTGCAACCAAACCGAGGCAAGTACACCGGCTCGAACTCTTTACTCTGTATTTCCTGTCTTGCTTCATGTTCTCATATTGACACGTTGTACACACGATTGTTCATTGTTCACTGTTCATCGTTCATTGTTCATAGTTCATTGTTCTTACTTGTACATTGGGGTGGAGAAATACTACAGATATATGACCAATCCTATTTTAGCTAGGCATTGACTAATAGCTTAGGTCTCACACCGTGCACGTGAGACTCTAAGCCGTACCATCGTTCATTGTTCACTGTTCACTGTTTACCCAGCCGGTCACATACTCTGATAGTTATTTCAAATGCATGTTACACTGATAGAATAGTTTCATTGTTTCTGGATTTGGTACTATAGTTCATGGTTATTCCTGTGCTACCGTTTCATATTTCTGTCTTGTACCATAGTTCATATCGTAATTCTTTTTCATGTACTTCAGTTTACATTGTTTAGAGCTTCTTGTCGGGGTTGTACTTTGCTCTTTTCCTGATAGGATCGTTGCAGGTGAGTGGGAGATTACATGGAGCTGGTGATTGCTTGGATATTGCAGCTTTTATTTTTAGTTTATTTTCTGGAGATCGTATCTTAGAGATTCATTATTGTATATTATTTCATTTTGACCGGATTTGTCTCCGGCTGAGTTTGTATTTAAAAGACTTGATGGATATTGGTGATTTCTGGGAACGTTATAAAAGCTATGTTTTGGTTTACATTACATTGTGACTTTGAGTTTTCCTTAGTATTGTACAGCTTACTTCGTCGTGTCCATCGACGAAGGCTGGGCGTGTCCGACTCGTATCCGATTATTCGGGAGCGGGGCGTGACACAAACACTTGTGTTCCAACCATACACACATTCAACTAGACTAAATCCAAAGGCACACACGCAGATTTCTACTCGTGCTGACCCATCTATATGAATTGGTCACTAACACCACAAGCTATCATGGACTTATAGCCATGTTATTCGAAGACCCTTTCAGCGCAAGTAGCTAGCCCAAAGAAAGTTCCCGAATAACCCGAGCGGTTCGTCCAGCTACGGCTATACCGTGTTTCCCTCCGAAATGGCGCGGTCCCTTGGCGCCCAGGGTTGTCGCACGTGGAAACTCTACCTTGTCGACAAGTTATCCAATGACCATGTAAGACTCGACTCAAACTGACGTCTCACACAGTCATCCTTCTTTCAATGTTACCTTCTCTTTCAAACCAATGTCAATGACTTCTATCATTTGAGACCCCTCGACGACCCACGGTCGCGAGCATTCTTTCTATCATTTGAGACCCCTCGACGACCAACGGTCGCAAGCATTCTTTCCATGTTACCATATCATTTCATTCACTCATGAATGCCTGTTTGATAGTCCTTTCTCCAAAACTCACTTGAATCAATTGTGGTCCTTGTCTTAACACTAAGTCCGTGCATCGTGCCTTAAACCGACTTAAATCTGTGCGACGCTATCATCCAACTCATACTCCATACGACTAGCTTTGAAACTGTAGGACTTCGTGGCTATACCCAGCCGTAGAACTCATAGGACCGTACTTGGAATGTCTTAGGTCGACCACCATCACTTTGCCTAACTTAATCAAGCCTACAACTTAACCCAAGGGATGAGCGAATGCTATGTCAAGCCTTGTATTACGGAAGCGTGCATGCTTTATCGAGCATTTACGCGGGCGACACCTATGACTTAGGCAAGTTCATAGTTTTGTGTCGAAGACCAACTTTCCTTCTCCCAAGCCACGGGACGAAGGACCGAGTGTCATTTTCAAAGCACGTCGTGCACCAACTCTAAGCCGACCGTTGGACCTTTCCATATTCTAACTCAATTCGACCCGTCGGGATTTTTCCCTTTAGCTATGTGGATTCATCTCTTTTATTATCAAGCCTAAAGTTGAAAACATGCGATTTATTATGTGAAGGCTAAGATAAGGCAAGTTCATCGAAACTACCCCACCTGAGGGAGCGGTCGCCTCGACCGAGCAATGTCTTCGAGCAGCCGTTGCAAGGCTAAGTCCGAACGTCGTTGGCGTTTCGATTCCTCCGATTGACTGAGCGGGAAGGGACACTACATCATACACCACTCAGAAAAAGTTTCGTCCTCGAAACTAACTGAGTACACTTATCGACTTATCACTTGTTCAACATCCTATGTTTTTCGCACATATTTCTCCTATGCATTTCTCAAATCCGAGCGACGCTCGTGCTACCCTCAATCCTTTCTTCAAAACTTACGATCTCAAAACCCTCAACACTTCCCATTCCTCAAGTCTCACTTGAATTCAACATATCACTTAGTTTAGATCGTGCACACATTCCAGGCGTCCCCGAAATACATGTATTTCAACCAAGTCTCGTGATACAGAATCCAATTCCACCTATCGATCCATCCACTCAATCTTGAAAATCAGTCCTACCGATGCTAACTCTCGCAACATGGACATCTCGCCTAACCGCTAGGCCATCTTTCCAGGCTAAAGTCAATTGTCAGTATTGGAATCATAGTTCCCAAACAACAATATCAATACTGACCCCATCCTAAAGTCAAACCAAGTTGATAGTACGGGGGTTTTCTACCCAATCTTGTATCACTCTGATTTCTAAACATCGAGCATCAATTTTCTACACGCATCCCTACATTTCGTCGCACGGGGTCCGAGCCGTTCAACAAAGCCATCCTACGACAACTTACGTTCAACCAATTTCACGACGTATCAAAATCGCTCATTCATTAAGCCATTTCGTATAGTCTATCTCTTTGAACACGTTCGACGTAGATCGCTATCAATCTTTCTCAATTCAAGCACGCTATGACGTAATTCTTTTCTAACCAAAATTTTATATTCCACATTTCCTAAGTCATCTATTCCAATTCAAGTAATCAATCATGAGGTCGTCTAGCTTATAAATATGTTGTGCCCCGATCTCACGCGAGTCAGATTTTCCACGGTGGGCATGAATCACCATACACGCTCCCGCGGGATAATCATCCTCATCGGGACGTAACTCTTGTGTTGTGTCTAGACTAATTCATTCTCGATGCGCGGATTGGACCTACTCAATCCTCAAGTTTCATTCATTCACAATCGTAAGTCCTAACATCCTCTAATTTTCCTTCGCATCAAGCCAACAAGTCGAGACAATCAAAGTTGCCGCATCCTGATTTTCCGAGTTCGATCATTCCCGCGACATGAATCACCATATCAACGCTCACACGGAAAGATCGCCCCAAATTCGACGCAACGCATGTGCGAGGCTAGAGTTGCGCTCGCACAAGACAAGATCATCGACGTTGTGGTTATCCGCGTAACCATCAAGACACGATCACTTTCATCCAACATTCATCCTATCAAAATCCTAATTATAGCATCCAACCGAACAATAACACTTGTACGATCGTCATTTGCCGAGTCAGAGTACCCCCGAGTTATATATATCGATCTTTGATATGCCTCAATACCATCGATGATATGCATAACCGGACAATCTTCCTTTGCAACCAATTATGAATCGTGCGAATGATGCTATCATTCGACTGGATAATCTCCTCGACATTCAAGTTCAAGTTCAATTATTATCCCTTGAATCCTTCACAACATTAATTTTCTCAATCAATCGATCGACATCCCTGAGGCTATCGCATACACCACTCAGGGATGAAGTCATTCAACAAATCCTCAACTTATCATTTGAATCAAAATCCACTTCTTCAAATTTTCCATTCGAACCATTCCACAATTTCTAAGCACGCTCATCTATATCGCATCGACGATATCGCCGTTCGATAGCACCCCTATCGATAGTCATCTCAATTTACTCAATCAAGCCTAACTCATTCTCGCTCGAAACATTACGAATCCTACGCTCGACTTTGCTAGGGTCGACGCAACTTTGGTGTATATGCCCAGCCCGACTTAGCCATTCGTGCTTACGCGAACCATCTTTTTGTTTTGACAAAAACTGTTATCCTACGTTTTACAAAATAGATAGACTTATTGTATGGACATCCCGTGGGACATTTGAGAGAGAGCGCACCAACAATATCAACTTTGCGGAAGCAATATTTCAGAGTTTGTGGAAACAACGGAGTTAAGGAATTCAATCGATAGTCTAAGGACGTAAAGACGTGCTCTGATACCATTATGTCATGCCCCGCTCCCATAGGAGCGATCGTTCTCGCTAAGGCGTGATGCCGCACGAGCCTAGATTGTACTCGTGCAATAACAGCCGATTTCAGCGGCTACGACACAGAAGTCCCAAGCAGAGATATAGAATGATAGCAGCAGAATTTTAGGACAAACACAAGTTATTCAAAAGAAGCTCTTTATTGATATTGAAACATAGATTACAATGGGGCGCAAGGCCAATATTACAAGTCTCTCAAGCTCACTCATCTTACATTACAAGTCACTCAACTCTCTCTCATCTCTCAATACAAGTCTTGAGCCAGCGGAAGCTTCGGAAGGCGACGTCCATATATTATGTCCTGTATAAGTCTTTACTCCATACGGTCGTGCGCTTCGAATCGCCAAGGAACTCCGTGCCTCGACGCATCCAATCGAGCTTCGTGCTACGAGCTTCTACCTGTGCCTGCACATGTAAACTATGTGGGTGTCAGTACTCAACTGTACTGGTGGAATGAGCTCCTCGCTCACCCATACAAAACCAACACGTTTGATTTACTTTGTGCAACATAGTCCCTTCTTATCAATTGTCTTTCTACTCTTGCCTTAGGATCAGTTTTATGACCGATGCCTTGCATACTTGTGTCTGAGGACCATCCCGTGCTTCCACAACGACGTTAACTCATACTTTGCCTTAGACCTTTCTCGTGCCAATAAGTTAACCTATCAAGTCGTGTTTGCCTTACGGCCATAATCAGAGACGCAACTACGTGATAAGACTCCATTTCTCGTGTGACCGTATCGCCGCCTCGCGGCCCTTATGCTATAAGTCCTTGCTGAGGCCGCGCCTCACAACTCAATGAGACTCAATCATATCGCCGCCTCGCGGCCCTTTGCTACTAAATCATCAACTGACCCATCCAACTTGTGAACTAAGTGTCACTCGACCAACTTTGCCTTGCGGCACCTCCTGACTTAAACTCAAGACAACTCAATCATAACATGCAACTTTTATGCCGACAACATAAGACTCGACGCCACATCACGTGCCGAAGCATGTCGCCTATGTTGTAGCCATTCTTAGGCCCAAACACTTGTGTTCCAACCATACACACATTCAACTAGACTAAATCCAAAGGCACACACACGGATTGCCGCTCGTGCTGACCCATCTACATGAATTGGTCACTAACACCACAAGCTATCGTGGACTTATAGCCTTGTTATTCGAAGACCCTTTCATCGCAAGTAGCTAGCCCTGAAGAAAGTTTCCGAATAACCCGAGCGGTTCGTCCAGCTACGGCTATACCGTGTTTCCCTCCGAAACGGTGCGGTCCCTTGGCCCCCAGGGTTGTCGCACGTGAAAACTCTACCTTGTCGACAAGTTGTCCAATGACCATGCAAGACTCGACTCAAACTGACGTCTCACACAGTCATCCTTCTTTCAATGTTACCTTCTCTTTCAAACCAATGTCAATGAATTCTATCATTTGAGACCCCTCGACGACCCACGATCGTGAGCATTCTTTCTATCATTTGAGACCTCTCGACGACCAACGGTCGCGAGCATTCTTTCCATGTTAGCATATTATTTCATTCACTCATGAATGCCTGTTTGATAGTCCTTTCTCCAAAACTCACTTGAATCAATTGTGGTCCTTGCCTTAACACTAAGTCCATGCATTGTGCCTTAAACCGACTTGAACTCTATGCGACGCTATCGCCCAACTCATACTCCATACGACTAGCTTTGAAACCGTAGGACTTCGTGGCTATACCCAGCCGTAGAACTCATAGGACCGTACTTGGAATGTCTTAGGTCGACCACCATCACTTTGCCTAAATTAATCAAGCCTACAACTTAACCCAAGGGACGAGCGAAGGCTATGTCAAGCCTTGCATTACGGAAGCGTGCATGCTTTATCGAGCATTTACGCGGGCAACGCCTATGACTTAGGCAAGTTCATAGTTTTGTGCGAAGACCAACTTTCCTTCTCCCAAGCCACGGGACGAAGAACCGAGTATCATTTTCAAAGCACGTCATACAGCAACTCTAAGCCGACCGTTGGACCTTTCCATATTCTAACTCAATTCAACCCGTCAGGATTATTCCTTTTAGCTATGTGGATTCATCTCTTTTATTATCAAGCCTACTTGTGCAACTTGAAAACATGCGATTTATTATGTGAAGGCTAAGATAAGGCAAGTTCACCGAAACTACCCCACCTAAGCGAGCGGTCGCCTCGACCGAGCGATGTCTTCGAGCAGCCATTGCAAGGCTAAGTCCGAACGCCGTTGGCATTTCAATTCCTCCGATTGACTGAGCGGGACGGGGCACTACAACATCCTACCCAACTTATAAATTTTTTTACTCAAAATTAGAAATAATCTTAATATTAAGAATGCCAAATTTAATACAATGGTGAGCAGGTACGCCAAATTGTTAGTCGATTTTCGAAACTATGAGGTGGTTATCACAAAAATCCAAATTGACGTTATATCCTACAAGATAGGATATTATTGGTTCAAGGCCCTACCCAACTTATAGAAATTGGCTAACCGTGAAAATCGTCATTACCAGACTTATGGAAGGGACAATTTCTAAAGAGTGGCAGGAGTATATTGGACACTATTGACTGCAGTCACGGTTTCTAAGTGAGCCTAGATATTACTATAGCGTTCTTGGTCAATAAATACTAAAGTTATTGCAATTAAACATAGTCACTCTAGGGGTCATGCTTCCGACAAGATGGTAGGATCCTCTTATTTGAATATAACTAAAACGTGTTGATTCAACAGAATTTCAGACTTCGTCCATCATGGGTTACTAAGAAATGGGATTGAAGAAATTTAGAGGAGAATGAGTTCATAGGCCAAGAGATGAGTGTCTCCGTAAGTGCAGAAAACCTTTCTATAGAATTTAATTAGGTAAGTGTTTGAAAACTCTGTCATAACGACTAATATGTGTAGGCTGGTGTTTGGTGTTGTGTAGGAGGATGCGCTTGCTTGGTGAAAGGCATCCATCATAGGTGTGACGTGTCTTGCATGGATCATGTGTATTCAGTCTAGTTAAGGGGATGGGTCAATATTGACATTGTTAAAATCAAATGGAAGAAAATAGGCATCCATGTTTTGTTCTAAGATAATTGTGCCATACATGTGGTATAATTGGAATAGGGCACAAGAATGAGCATTTATGCGGGATAGGGATGTCATGTGTGTAGCTTGACTGGTCTAGTTCATGAGTGTAACTTTGTGGGGGAAAAAGCTGGTATTGTGCTTCAAATATCAAGTCACGGTAGAGGGTGTCAGTTGGTACGAATAGAAATGGACGTTATGAACTACTGAATTTTTAGCCTAAGTGGAATCGATCTACCTCAATCATCTGCTAATTCAAAAACCTTGCATTCTAGAGAGGCTTGCCTATAACCTAAGGAAATTCCTTTCTCGAATTTGAAATTAAGACACGATTCTATAATAGAACAAAATTTGAAGCATCAAGGTTTCTATCTTTCGTTGCGGTTATCTAAACGTACGAGCAAAGAATATAAAATATAGTACGAAGATCACATCGTAACCTCTAAACAGATGGTACAACGGTTACAAATGTCATCCTATATCTAAGGGAGAGAGAGGGTATGCTAAGTTCATGGTACTACCTAACTTATAGAAATTAGTTAAACATAGAAAGCATGGTAACAAGACTTCTAAGAAGATCAAATTTCAAGGAGATGAATGATGGTACGCAGTATTCTGATCGTAGTCACGAACTCAAAAGGAAGCCTAGGTATTACTTATTAAACATTGCTCAAATATAGCCCATGTTTTATCAAGGCAATAGGAAAGGTCTTGGTCAAGCATAACCAGAAACAAGTTAGTACAATAGGATTCCATTCATTGTATAACATAGGCTGCTAAGAGATACGGTTACAAAATTTACGGAAGGAGAATTAGTTGGCCAAGAGATGGGGACTACAAAATATGTGTAAGGATCTATTTCATCAAGTTTGGTTTTATAGCCCAAATATGGCGATATACAAGGATGGGTTTAATTGGGTTTTAATGGATTCCCTAATTGGACATCGATCTTTGATTGAATGAATCATAGGTTCTAATCTATATTGACTGGATATGATGCTATGAAATCAATCTGAGCCATTCCTAGTAAGTTAAGGTAATCTTATATAGGTTCCAAGTCAAGTGGTCGGGCTAATTTTTTCAGCCGGGTTGGTTAACTAGGTTCCTAAAGCCCAAAAACACACCTTCCGTGACTTTTGTGTTTAAGTAGCACAAGAAGACTCAATTGAGTGGCACACTAGTGGCATGTGCACAACGAACTTCGAGTAGCTCACAACCATATATTGGATCAAAAGTTTTGAGTCGAGTTTGGATCGCTAATTGCAGTCGGAAAGTACATCGGTATTATGGTAAGGGTTATAGCTAGTCCTTTTTGACACGAAAGTCGTATCAAAAAAATAGAGTACAAGGGGACGTGTTTGAGTAGGACATGATATGCCTAGATGAAGGTCGACTCTTCTAGGTCTTGCATGTGAAATTTTTTGGAAGGTAACAGCTAGTATTATGGTCCGAATATCAAAGTCACGGTAAGGGACACCAAAAGATCTAAAAAGAACGTGGGAGTTCATGAGTCACTAATTTATCATCCTAGTGAGAACCAATTTACTTTATTCAATCGTAAGCTTAGTGAATCCTAAATTGTAGAAGGCTTACAATCTATTCACTCTAGAAACTAGGATATGGTTTTAGGAATAATGAGGTTAGAAATATTTAAGTCGCGACATCCTACCTTGACCTTTGATAATAATAAGGCGCGATGTGATTGATAACGTGATATAGTAGATGTGAATCAAATTTGAGTACCGTACTCCGATTTCTAATAAATGAAAATGATTGCGTACAACAATACATGAGTCGATAAAATATAATGAGCCACTCCTCCATAGTATACGAGGGCCTATCGATGGGGTAACGAACTCTAAAGCACGTCATATGAAGGATCTCTAACGACTAAGTCATGGATTTCTATTTGTGTCAAGCCTGCCAGGCAATAGTCATAAGGGTTCTAATGGTATCGAATGTAGTGCTTATGCATTGCTGTTGATAACTAGTATAACATAATACGACGGAGTATTATGTTATGGATACTGGCTAAGCTAGTGAATGCGTTGTTCTAAGCTTAAGTCATGTCTTAATAATAAAATTGTATAACATGAATAATGCATGTTGGATCCCAGTTTCGGGATGGGTGTCTATCATAGTCATGGTAATTACGGGTCCTTGCTTTTGTCTATTCATCTTAAGTTGGAACTGTGGGGCTTGGTCGGGTAAGGGTTGGGTTAAGGCATAAGGGTAGCTAGTTACACAAAAATCAAGAGAAAATAATTAGAGACTCATAATAGTTGGTTCCTTGAGAATATATAGTCACCTAGGTTGGTGTTTTGACCAAGGGTATGATTCTAATCATTATCAAATTCAAATGACTAGAAAGTCACGATAGCAGTTTTAGGGTCGAGGGGAGAATGAGTAACTCAAGGCAAGGTTGTAGTCACATGGCTGGCCGGTGACAACTACGCATGTGTCACAACTGTCATAACCATAGGGGATACTCCATTTCTATCTATAAAAAATGAGCGTTTGCCTTTCCAAATTAGTGAAAGGCAAAAATAATAAAGAGTTCCAAGAAGATGTTATGGAATACAAATACGCGATTTCAAAGGCGAATGAATAATTCAAGAAGAAATTGTTAATACAATCGTGAATGAGATCCTAGATACCTCTATATCTCAGTCCACATGGGATAATCATATGAAGAGCGAACCAAATGCACTACGGTTGATCAGACCATAATACATTGATTCTAATTAGACAATATGCTATCAGGCGTCCCCAATAAACATGTCTTGAACAAGCTTGATAAAAGAATAAGCTTGCAAAAACTAGGCTATAATAGCGACGTTAATAAATATAGTTCCAAATATAAGTACACTAGATAATGATGAAAGAAAATCTGGATAGTTCAAGTTCCTTGAGAGTTTAAGCCTTGTCCGGCATTCGTGCCTATACGGTCGTACTACTGTCTTCTTATCTAAAGTTTAGCTCAACCAAAAATGGTTATGAATCTCTAAGCTCTGTAGTTATGGTAATCCTCTTAGTATCCTATTTAATGGTTTGCGAGGACAAAAAGAATGATAGGTCATGCGGTATTCTATCCGACTTATAAGTATTCAACTAATAGGGTGATTTAATTAATATAACATATATACCTTAACACGAGTCATCTTCCTAACCTCTTTATCAAGCACGAAGGGGAAAAGATAATAGTTACAGTGGAAAGGAATTAAGCAGAAGAAAATCAAGGTAGTCGGACAAGAGTTCAAAATTGGGATCAATAGAAGAGATCAAGCATGTGGATGAGATACCTAGATTCCAATCCTATATGCAGGCTCATATCGGTACAGTAACGTAACCAAAGTGATAAACTCGACCTACATGGGCCACCACAAAAATATGTAACGCTCCAGTCCCAAAATACTTAGGACCAAATACGTAGACATGCCAGCTGCACATATACGAAGACTACTCCAATATATGGAATCTTCGTATACATATATAAGCTGTATATACATAAAACAATCACATGCCAGAATATAATAATCTAATCTTATCACAGCTCAACACAGAAGACATAAGAGTCCAAAATAAATAAGTGTCTCAAGAGATAGCCGGGTGGACATACCCACTCCAAACAGCTATGAAAAATAGTCTCAAATGATCGGAGTCCAACCTCCGCAAAAATAAAAAGAAAAAAGATATAAAAAATGTCCACTAAATGTCTCAATGAATAAATAAACTAGAAATCAGCAGAAGATGCCTCGTCATCAATGTATGAAGGATCCAGAGCCGCTCCGTGCTCATGCGGAAAATCGTCCAATCCTGGAGAGATAACCAGGTCCTCAGAGGGACGTAACAAGATACAAGAAAACACTATGCCGTATAAACTGTGATATATAATAGAAAATAAAGTGATGCATACAATAGTGTTCCTACCATTCTACTGTGAACATGCAGTTGAGATACAATCCTTCGACGCATGAGCCCTGGCTGACAATAGGATCCGGTATAGTCCCCTCTTGGGCACCAGTGACCAAGCGCATAATGTTCAAGAACGTCAGTGGCCAACTTGAGGGGGTAAGCATACCCGTATCTCCAGCGAAGCTTTCGGGTTACAAGGAAAAGTGTAATAGAAGTCCATACGTCAGGCATTGTTCTCCCCACCCAATGCCTAGTATCGTCATCTCCATGACTAATATGAACCTCTAGTAACCGCTAAGTCTGCTAGCATGCAATTCTATTGGCAGTTACTCCTATCTGTCGCATGCCTCAGACGTATCGGTGGACAGCCGACTACGCGAGTACGTGTCCTACATGTGACTCACAACACGTGATAAAGCATGTGTCAAGGCCGTATGAGATATACCAATACCTCATCATCAATGGGTGGTTACTAGGCTAAGTCAATGCAAGAGAAATAACAAAAACAAGTAAAAAATGATCGATAGGGTCGCTTGCACCCAAGTGTGACTTGGACGCACAGTGATATAATACTAACAATAGATAAGTAATGCTGAATATAAATAACTAAAAATAAGAATAATTAAATCACAGAGTAAGGTGACAAGGTATCGTACCTTGTGGTACGAGAATGGCAACTCCAAACAATCAATCACGTCAGCAATAAATCTCAAAATCCACGAACGGCTTCGGATGCTGAAACAAACATCAAGAATGTTCCCGGTGTAAAGATATATCTAGGAAACGCCTGTACAAAAGTCAAATTCTGGAACAGGGGCAAAATCATAATTTTGGGTCAAATTGATATCCGCCGTTGGACCCGTTTTGTACTGAAACGTGTGCCAATGTCTATGGTCTCTAAAGTCGTCAAACTACATGTCTATGGGTCCGGTTTGAGGAGACAAACCTTGGATTTCGGCGGGCCATATACAATTTTGCCCGTTGGATCAGGTCACGGGCCCGCCAAAAAGACGTTCCAGTTGACCTTCTCAGTATCGGACCAAACTTGGCACACAGGACCATAATTTCTAAGCTGTCCTGTTGGCGCAAGTTTCATCTCGATACGACGAACGTACACGAAGTTATGGCTAAGTTTGCAAAAGATCGATACGGGGTATCTCGATGGATGCACACTGATTTCATCGCGCACACGCAACGAAATCGAGTTTTGTCAGTTCCCACACGTCGACAACATCCATACGTGCCTTTCGATGCATATGGGTTACGACCACGTCGCCCGATTTGATGTGGCGTACACCGTATTGGGATGTTTTTCTAAAAAATTCACGATTTTACAAATAGTTTTTCTTGATTTTTAACATCTGATATCTTTCTGTGTAATCTACAAAAATTAATTCTACCAGAAGGGTTTGATCCCCTATGTGTTATCTTTAACCTTTGTAAATTAGTTTTCAAAAATTTGACATATTCGGTTCAGAATTTCCCTTCAAAGGTAGGGGTTTGGGCTGAATCATTGCTCTATTTTTTGGCAGGTTTTGTCCGACTTTGCATCGAATTCTTGGACAGATAGCTTGGCTATGCCCCAACCTATCTACTGGGTTGGGTAGAGGGTCGACTAGGCTATTCAGAACATCTTACGGATCAAAAAGTAGTCGAGTATCATAGGAGAAAGATGGTGGCAAAAGTGTGTACCTGGATGTGGCTACAGAACAAAGGTTCTATTTGCAAGTGTGCCATCGGGGTTGCAGCGGTAATCACCGGCGGCGACAGGCGATCAGTGGCGACGGGGTAGCCGTGTGACGTGGCAGGGGTGAATAGGGACTAGGGTTATTGTGGTGTTGTATTTTTTTTGCTTATATAGGGTCGGGGAACAGGCCTGGCTAGTAGTTCTGTTCGCGGGATGGGGCGAGAACACCACTTTTTTTATATAATACATATAAATATATAAATATAAATATAAATATAAATATATATATATATATATAGTCATATATAACCTTCCAAAACTTCGTAGAAAAATTTCTAAAATTCATTCTTAAAAAAACAGAAACACTATCTAGGTAATGCACGAGTTTAATAGTCATTGCTTACTACTTGGGCAATAATTAAAATCAATACCTAACTACAAGTTATATATATATATATATATATATATATATATATATATATATATATATATATATATATATATATTTTTTTTTTTTTTTTTTTTCTTTTTATATATATATATATATATATATATATATATATATATATATTCATTAATAATATAAATATAACTCCTAAAACTTCGAAAGTATTTGAATAACTATTTTTGCACACTTTTCCTATTTTGAAAATAACATGACTATTAAATAGTCATTACATCAACTCAAAGTTGTTGACAAATCTAAATTCCGTAATTTAAAATAAACATAATAATGATAACAATAAAAATCTTAAAATTTAAAAAGTCAAATACATAAATTAAGCAAAGAATAATATAAAACATATTAAGTTAAAAAAAAAGTTTAGAATTTAGGGGGGTTTACAAATGTGTTACGCCCACAGTGAATCGGAGATGCACGCTCAAAATCATGCGCACTGCCGATGGTAAACTGTACAGAGTCAACTCGGGTGCATTTACACCAGATACGAGCCGACTCTCAAAGTCCCCGTTTCGCTTGGACGCATATTCTGCGCTTGAAACCAAGTCGTGCTAGGCAAAACTTGTGACTATGAACCCATGAGCCCACGTGGGTTGAACGCATGAAGTGGGTTCAAGTCGTAATACATGTTGCTCCTCCACCAATGATCTGGGCGTATCTCATGCGCTGGAACTGGATCAGGTGGTGCAGCATTCACATGACCTCCCCGGCACTTGGCCTCGCCATGCGTCTGAAGGGGGTGTGAAAGTGAAACTCTCCCCTCATGGTTTGAGTAATGTGATCACTCACAAACGCATATTAGAAGAGCTGACTATTAAGCACGATGTGCCCTTCGTGGGGCACACTTGTGCTATGGTCACCATCAACTGCTGCTGTTGCAAAACAACGGCTCTATCATCCAGGCAGTCTGTGTTCCAGCGACTGCAATCTGTTGCACCCATCCGACGTCGTCTCGAAAAGAATGTGCCAATTGAAGATGAGTCAGAGCCCAAAATTGCTTCTTGCCATGTTGTCTCTAACTTCCATTCATCAGGGAGGAAGACAACCACTAATCCTACAACCTCAGCAGCCTTATCTAAGAGTCAGTCAAGGAAAAGCAAAATGATAGTCCCATCCTCAGGGGTGTTTGAGAGCACCCGGTCAAGGAAGAAGGTTCTAGCGGAAGCATCAGCTGGGAGTGATCAAAGTCCTACTATCCATGACAACCCTCCACATGAAGATGAGGATGTTCTCCAAGGAACCGGCCCCGAGGTAGCTGCGGGTAGCCAGTACGAGGTCTCAAAAGGGGAAGCTCTTCCGCAGAAAAGTGAGGTCGAAAACGAAGCCTCAACCGATCCATCCACTTCCACCCATGTTACGCTAGGCTACATGGCTGGGGTGGTGATGAAGGAGAGTCAGACACTCCAGACATCGTACAACGCATGGACACCTTGGAAGGGAGCCTCAAAACCCTCTCTACCATCATACAATCCTTGACTTAAATGGTATTTGATATTCGGACCACTCTGGTATCTCAACCATTAGCAAGGGCACCTGTCTTTACCATTCCCGATCTAGGGGCCAATGGAGAATCAAGTATACCCCCTCAATGGGTACCTTCGGGTGCAGATCATCACACTGTACCTCGGATGTCGGCTCCTTTAAATGTCGAGCTTCACACCTTACCACCCTCACTGGCTCCTAGTTCTATAGAAGATCTGGTTGACATGATCATAGATCTGCGAGAGCGCTTTGAAGCGCGAAACAAGCAGGAAGAACGTCGAAGATGGGAATTCTTCAACCTTACCCTCTCGAATGGAATAAAGTGGTTTACCCTCCCAAGTATAAACCACAAACACTGACACCATACGATGGGTAGTATTCTCCTCGCAGGTATCTGACCTACTTCCAGTCTCAAACGGGACATATCCCAAAGGTAGATGCCCTACTCACCAGCCTATTTTGTCGGGGCATTGAATGGAGTCGCTTACGACTGGTACTACAGTCTCTCTGACCACTCCATATCATCCTTCGATGACTTGACATGCCACTTCCTTGACCGATTCTATGATGGTGGGAAGGACATGACCATGTCATCTCTTATAGAAGTATGCCAGACAGAGAAGGAGACTGTTCGAGCCTTTATCGAACGTTTTCGACAAACATGCTTAAGGTCCTCCTGGTATGCCAGAATATGTACTGATTGATGCCTGCAGCATGAATATGACTCCTGCAATCAAGCTCTGGCTCGACTCCACCCAGCCTCCCGATTGGAGTTCATTGATCATCGGGGCCGAAGCTGCTGAGAAGAAGGCACGTAATGCTCGCTTTTTGGGGGTTAACTTCCCCACCTTTGATGACAAAGGAAAACGGCCTACTACCAGCAACAGTGGGCGCGAGGCAAAAGGGAAGCAGGCATTGACTGTCAATGCTTCGAAAAGCACATAGGGGCCCACTCAGAAGCCTCCACCAGCATCGAGGCCGAAGGAGGTCTACTCCTTCAATGATGAGGATACCTTACAACTCTTCGAGATGCTGAAACGGAGCGACAAGATCAAGTCGCCTGATCCTAAGTGTCCTAACGAGGTGGGCAGAGTGGGCGACCCGAGGTACTGTCACTACCATCGGTTCGTTGGACATCCAACTCAAGACTGCTACATCCTCAAGAACTACATACAACGCATGATCAATGCGAATGTCATCTCAGTCGATTACGAGAAGAAGACAGTCTCGGCCAATATTGTGTCGCTCCAGTTCGGCACCTTACCGCCTACTACAACTCAAGATGATGTTGTCCCCATCCCGAAGACGATATTGGAGGTGGTCAGCCTTCCGCCGACTTGTGACAACGCGACTAGACTGATTCCAATCACCACATCTCGGGGGGAGATCATGTGGGTTCACCCAGATCTCGCTCCGGAACTGACTCAACCGGGAGGTACATTCTACCTCCAAAGCTAAAGGCAAGAAAACCAAGTCTTGCCGAATGGTGACCTCCTCCCCCAAGGAGGCACTTCCTATACAAACGTGTTCATAGCAGAACGCTCAGCCTGAGGAAGCCCCTATCGAAGTGGTACCTCTCGTTACCACCTCGGCTGCTCAAGGTGAAGGTCCTTCCCAACTTCCAGCAGCTGACAAACAGAAGCATAAGGAGGCCCACTTCGACAGGCCTCTACGAAGAGACAATGCTTCGGGGTTAACCAAACCCCACAACTTCGACATATTGGCACGACTTGCCAGTGCTCCAGCTCGGCTGTCCTTGTTCGAGATCTTCCGCCTGTCTAAAGATACTCAGAAGGCTCTCTGCGAAGCCCTGAAGGATGATGAGTCTTTCATCAGTCAGGTCAAGCAGCCTGAGGATGATCCAACAGCATGTCCATACTGCCATAGTGTGGAGGAGATTATCCCCAACATCACATTCACTTAACAAGACATGCTACTCAAGAACAACAGGAACAACAGACCACTGTATTACACAGGGTATGTTGGTGCCATCAAGGTGGATCGAATGCAGATCGACCCGGGGTCTTCTCTCAGTATTATCAACTCTGCTCCAGACGATGAAAATCCTGATGCATTGTCTGACAACATCCTACACTACAATCAGTGGCTTCAACGCCAGCAAGAGTGAGCCGCTAGGAAAGATCCGGTTGAATTGTCATATCGGTGATCTTCAGACCGAAGTGACCTGCTATGTTGTGGATGCGGACGTCAACTACAACCTCTTGTTAGGGCGACCGTGGCTACACAAATACATGGTGGTACCATCCACTCTCCATCAATGTATGAAGTATGGATCCACTAACGGCATAGTCCGAACAGAGTTCGCTGATGTCGATCCTTTCACAGGGATTGAGGCCTTCTTCACTGACTCTGATCTGTATAAATCGATTCATCTCGAAGATGAAGCCAACGATGCCGATGATGAAGCCGAAATCAAAGTCGAAGCTAACTTGGAGGCAGATATTACAATCGACGCTCCCCTGAAAGTGCGACTCATGGGGAAGCCGCCTCAAACACCGTCTCCTATAGTGGTCAAACTTCGCGGAAGGGCACCAACTTCTCTAGGCGAAGCATCCAATGAAGCCCCCTTAAAGATACGACTCAAGGGAAAGCCTTCCCAAGTGTCGGGTCCTCTCATAGCAAAATTATGTGGGAAGGCACCAGTCGCCGGAACACCAACTGAGGCATCTCTCAAGGTACGGCTTAAAGGCAGACCTCCTCAGCCTTCAGCGCCTCTTAAACTTCAAGAGAAGGCCCACGTATCTCTATCGGCACCAGAGCCGACAAAGTCCAAGCTCCCAATAGGTTCTCCTGAACCACCTCAGGCTGTCCCATACTCACTAACAAAGAACTAGAAGAGTACATATCCGCCAATGTGGATGCACCGTCCCTTGATGACGTAATCCTTCGGGACAAGATCCCATATTTTATCAATAAAATGGTGTCTTTCAATTATTCTAGTCTTTCACATTGGAATGTCATATATACTCTAGATAATGCTCTACAATCGTTGCAAACACAAATAACGACTGTTAATCATGTAAATCGAGTCGTCATGTACCAAGGAGTCTGTTATATAGTCCCGCCCCGGAACCAGGACGAGAAACCTATCATCTTCGGCAAAGTCGAACGTCACCAAGACCTTCCACCGACGGAGCCAGAACTCGACACTGGCAGGATGCAAATTTACCGGTACAATGATCGAGCTAAGTATCTCATCCAAAAGATGGGCTACAACTTGAAAAGTGGCCAGGGTCTAAACTATGGCAAGGGCCGACGTCTTCCCTTACGACTCCCTGTTCCGAAAGGAAAGCCACAAGACTATTATCACCGTACTCGACGGGGGTGGGCTACATCACGCCCCCAACAACCCCAAAAAGTTTAGAAGCAGAAGATGTTGCATACTCTCACTCGTCTGAGGCTTCAACTTGGTACTCTTACACCGTGTTGGCCCAATCTTCAGGAATGTGCTGTCAGCCAACATAACATCTGCACATACTTCAGAGGATGAAGACGACAATCAAACAATAGAGATCTTCGAAGAAGAACCCTGGGCTCAACGCCTAGGCACACAATAGGAATCTCGCTTTGAATTATGAGAACCCCTACCGAAGACGAAGTTGAGCAGATCAACCTCGGGGATGGATCTTCATCCAAACCTATTTTCATCAGCAAGAGCTTGACAGGAAAAGACCAAGAATCTTTGGTCCAACTGGTCAAAGAATACATCGACGTCTTCGCCTGGAGTTACGAAGACATGCCGGGGCTCGACCCATAAGTCACAATGCACAAGCTTAATATCTTACCTGACGCTAAGCCCGTTAAGCAGCAACATCGACGCTTCCGTCCCAACATTATGGACTCTATTGACAAAGAAGTAGATAAACTCCTGGCCAGCGGGTTTATTCGTGAAGGGCAATATCCGGAGTGGGTAGCCAATGTCGTCCCCATCACCAAGAAGAATGGGAAGATCTGGGTCTGCATTGACTTCCGGGACCTCAACTCGGCTTACCCAAAGGACGAGTTTCCACTCCCGATCACCAACGTAATGATCGATAATATATGTGGCTTCGGGCACATGTCCTTCATAGACGGGTACTCAGGTTACAACTAGATCAAGATGTTTTCAGACGATAAAAAGCACACGTCATTCAAGAGTCCGAAGGGGGTGTACTGCTACATAGTAATGCCCTTTGGCCTGAAGAATGCATGTGCCACATACCAAAAAGCTATGAGCACCATCTTCTAATAACACCTCCGTAAAATAGTCGAATGCTATGTTGACGATATTGCCGTCAAGAGCCGTCTTCGAGGCGACCACCTGAAAGATCTGAAGACAATCTTCGATCTCATACGGGCACATCACCTCAAGATGAACCCCGCCAAATCCTTCCTTAGGGTTTTCAGTGGAAAGTTCTTGGGCTTCATTATCACTGCAAAAGGCATCTATGTTGACCCCGAGAAGACTAAAGCCATCCTTGACATGGACCCTCCGAAGAACCTTAGAGAACTTCGAGGCCTGCAGGGACGTCTTACGTACATCCGAAGGTTTATCGCGAACCTTTCTGGGAAATGCCACCCTTCACTAAGCTCATGAAGAAGAAAGTCTCCTATGTCTCGACGGAAGAATGTCAAAAAGCCTTTGACGACATTAAAACTTATTTGACGAGCCCCCCGGTCTTGGTGGCGCCCATCGCAGGCAGACCATTTCTACTCTATGTCTGCGCAATGGGTCATTCTCTTGGCACTTTGTTGGCCCAAAATAATGATACGGGCTACGAGCAAGCCATCTACTACCTCAGTAGGATAATGATTGGGGCCGAACATCGGTACAACCTTGTCCAAAAGGAGTGTCTAGCTCTGGTGTTCGCCATCCAGAAGACTCGCCATTATGTCTCGGGACAGACAATTCATGTCATCTCCCGAGTCATTCCGCTCAGAGTCCTCATGACAAAGCCAGGAGCGCTAAATTCCCGATTGGCTACTTGGACGATACTATTGACACCATATGACATGGTATTTGTCCCATAAAAGGTTATCAAGGGTCAAGCACTGGCCAATTTCCTAGCCGTGTACCTAATTTTGGAATCGTCCAGACTCTATGAAGACATTCCAGATGAAGTACGAGAATCAAATATTACCGAAGAGAATCCCGTTCGACGGATGTTCTACGACGGTGCTTCAATAACAGGCCCCAAAGACCAGATCATCGCAGAAGTGGGGGTAGTCCTGATCTCCCCCGACAAGCTGGTCATCCAGCTTGCCTAGTCCCTTTCAGAGCGTGCTCCAATAATGTTGCAGAGTATAATGCCCTCATCATGGGACTCCAGTTAGCAAAACATCTGGGGGTAGAATACCTCGAGTCTTACGGTGACTCGAAGTTAGTCGTCAATCAAGTTCGAGGATAATACAAGGTCCGCCATAAAGACCTGATCTCTTATCACAAAGCAGCGTTGGACATCATCTCAACCTTCGCTGAATTCTTCATAAAAGATGTGCCTCGGCTACAAAACTTAGAAGCTGACGCTCTGGCCAGCCTCACTGCCTCATTAGCAGTATCGGTTGGCACGCAACACTTTATTACAGTGGTGGACTGGGATTTGGCATGCCCCAGAAACAATCTGTGTATGTGGGCGAACCATGCCATGTCTATAGACGCCAATATAAACGTCAGATACTGGAGGTTCCCGTTCATCGACTTTGCCATCTACAGAATCCTCCTGGAGGACCCAAAAGAAGCAGTCTCAGTCAGAAGGCGCTCGCTCTGATTCTATTACGATACGACAACTAAAATGCTGTACCGACGCTCCTACTATGGACTTCTCCTCCAATGACTATCAAACGAAGAAGCAGCCGAAGCTCTTCAAGAAGCCCATGATGGAACATGTAGAGCTCACCAACCTAGTCCTAAGCTACAGGACCGACTTTGACACATGGGCTATTACTGGCCCACCATGATGGCCGACGCTATCGAGTACGCAAAGAAATGTCGTGCTTGCCAGCTACACGTCGACTTCATCCACAGACCATCAGAGCCTCTACATCCTACGGTCGCCTATTGGCCATTTGAAGCTTGGGGCATGGACATCGTGGGACCTATCACCCCTTCCTCATCCGGGGGACACCGCTTTATCCTAGCAATCACCAAATACTTCTCTAAATAGGCAGAAGCAGTACCATTAGTAGAGGTGAAAAGCTTAAAGATGATCAGCTTCATCAAGCATCACGTCATCTACCATTTTGAGGTATCCCGAGGATCATCCACGACAACGGTCAATAATTTATCAGCCATGCGTTCAGTAGATTCTGCGACAAGAATCATATTCAGAATATGGCATCAACCGTCTACAATTCGATAACAAACGGATTGGTTGAAGCTTTTAATAAAACTATTATCAAGCTACTGAAAAAGGTCGTGTCATCCAATAAGCGCGACCGGGATGAGAAGCTCGGTGAATGCCTTTGGGCCTATAGCACGGCGGTACGGACCCCGACGGGTAACATACCATTCTCTTTGGTCTAGAGATCCAGATACCCTTACTCCGAGTGGCGATCACGAACCAGCTGATGGAAGAAGATAATCAACGTTGCCGTCTGCAAGAGTTGGAAGTGCTAGATGAAAAATGCCTCTTGGCTCAACAGCGCATCGAACTTTATCAAGCCCACATTTCACAGGCTTTCAATAGAAGAGTCAAACAGAGGACTTTCCAAGTAGGTGACTTGGTTCTGGCAGTCAGGAGACCGATGGTGATGACTCACAAGACATCGGAAAAGTTTGAACCCAAATAGGAAGGGCCCTTCATCATAGAGATGGTATACTCAAACGGTGCTTACCGTCTCGCTCAACCTAATAGAGACTTATTCATGATGCCCATCAACGGCAAGTTCCTAAAGAAGTACTACTCTTAACATCCTTCAAAATGTACTTCCTTCTCCCTAGCAAGAGAATTTATGAACTTGATAAACCGAGTTCGCTCCCCTTCCTTGACAATCAAGTGCTTCCGGAATCCAGTTGTTCTGTTGCATCCTCAGTAGGAGAACAACCATGTCCACGTCACCGCTGAGTTGCTTCTCTATACCCCACAAAGCAAAATTCTATATTACGTAGGATCATGCTCATTACTATGTTTACCATGTCCATATTACCTCTGAGTAAACATCCCATACAACAATCCCCGTATTGTTGCACGTCAATCATAGAACATCCACATCCACATTACCTCTGAGTTGTTCTATACATCTCTACAGAGTTCACTCCTACCACGTTCATATTACCTCTGAGTAGGAAAGCTCTACCATTAACCCATATTTACCACGTCCATACTACCTTTGAGTAAATATATCGGTTTCCTCCTTCTTAAACTTATTATCTATATCTAGAAACTAATGTGCACAAAATATAATAGGTCCACCCAAAAAAATTCCAAGATTCATCACAAGAATGAACAAAGCAAAAGGTTCCTTATTTCTTCATTTAAGTAAAGGATTACATCAACATCAAAAAGAAGCAAAAATTCTCGGATCTCAAAGAAAAGCTAAAGATAGACATAAATACTAAGACAAATAGGGACATTGACTTTATTCATATTCCCGGAAACGACGATTGTAAGGCAACCTACGAATCCTCACAGCCAGGGATCATAGTTGCGTTGAGGCATGTACCACTCCCTCAGCTACTTTGCATATAAAGGCTCAATCTGGTCGAGGACTTCTGTAGGGACAGGAGGGTCAGTCCAGATGCTACTACTCTTTGACGGTGGCTCCTCTTTAACTTCAACCTTGGGAGCAATCTCTTCGCTGATGGTCATCGGTTCTTCCTTGACCTCAACCTTTGGTGACACCTCCTCTTTAACGGTCACCGACTCTTGTTTGATGAGAGGAGGCAGTATCTCTTCCTTCATGAGAGCCTCCGCCTTTGGCATGGATACGGCAACAGAGTCAAAGAAAAGTTAGCAAAAAGACTTAGAAGCTTAAAACAAGCATCTGAGGACATCAACAAATCTGGCGCATCAACTGGGTCGAAACCCATACACACAGATAGAATCTCACCAAAGGCGCACATATAGGACCGAGGCCCGAAAGCATTTGAAGTGAAGCTTCGGTACATCACTAGTACCTAAGCCCATGTACGTCAGCAAAAGGAGCTTTGGCGCATCGTCAGGACCTAAGTCCATGCGCAGCAAAAGGAGCTTCGGTGCATCATCAAGAACTAAGTCTATGCGTATCAGCAGAAGGAGCTTCGGCACATCATCAGGACCTAAGTCCATGTACGTCAGTAGAAGGAGCTTCGGCTCATCATCAGGACAAAGTCCATGTAAGTCAGCAATGGGAAGCCTAGGCGTGTCAATGGGGATGCGACTTATTTTAGTCACACCCACCCAACATTGTTGCAACAAAGTGAAGGATCACCCGCCGATCACCGTCGGCCGAACGTCGACGTGCGTCGCTGCGACGATGTGAGTGTCCTCCACATCGACCTCTACGGGATCCTTGTCCTTGCCCCTTCCTCGGCCAGCACCACCACGGGGAGTCTTGGGAGCCATCTCTCTAAAGAAGCTAGGGTTTTCGAAGACTCTAGAGGAAGAAGGAGAAGGAGAAAACAAAAGTAGAAGACTCTCTCTCCCTCATAGACGCCTATTTATAGGCATGAGCCACGTGCGTGAACCGATAAAAGCTGACGTCAGCAAAACTCTTAGGATCTCGTGAAGCTGACGGCTACATATCTTCCAAAAGATTATCATTAATCTTCCAAAATTTGAGGCATTATCTTCTTGCATAAAACCGAGAAGAACATGCGCCCCCACAGCAATGCGCAAAACAGTCATGCGCCCAGATAAGGACATGCATCCAGAAGAACGACTACCCATGCTTCTTGTTCAAAGTATTCCAAAACTTGGCAGAAAGTTTTGAAAACTTTGAAGGGGGTCTTGTAGAAACATAAAATTTTAGGCGCATCTAAGGCCGGAACTCCTATGTGCCCTAACTCTCATGCGCCAAAAATTAACATACGCCATGAACAGAATACTTGGCACAGCAGAAAACAACAAAGAAGTATATACATATAAATAGGGCTTTCATTTCATATGAAAGTCTATTACATGTCTTTTACAAAGGAGAATTCTTTCACAAAAGAGAAAGAAAATCCTAAAAGCTACAGTCAGGCGTAGTGCTACAGCCAAGCGCATCACTTTAACGTACAGCCAGGAGCATCACTCAAGTGCAATAGCCTGACGCATCATTCCAGCATCTTAGTGTAGGCGCATCCCCGTACATAGTTAGAACGAATTACATCCTCGTCAGCATGTGGGAACTCTAGCAGAAGGAGTGGCTCGTCTAGCCTAATCAAATCGGGGTACGATACCCCGACCTGCTGCTCTTCCAACATAACAAAAATCGGGGTACGACCGCCCCAATCTTTGGATGCAACAGGCACCTTCAGCCTGTGTAGGATAAGACGATCCCGATATTTGGATACAACAGACACTTTCATAGGGCCCATGGTAAAAAACCAACTCGACACATCTTCGTCTTCGGAAGGAGTTTATTATCAACTCGCCAAGGCAGGGGACCGATCGAGTTCGTCTCTATGAAGGAAAGCTAAGTGAAATGAGAAACAAAACTCTTCACAAAGCTATTTATAGGCCGGGATAACCCTCGCCCATGCGTCAAGTGACAGTCTCCTCATATCCTATGCAATGAATTTGTATTAATGCCAATGAATCTGCCTCTTCATATTCAGTCAAGTCAAAACAGCCATTAACGCCTCGAAGAACTCAACAGACGGGCCAATAAAGATGCGCCATACAGCAGATGCGCCGTCAGCACCATGTGCTCCATACCGATGTGCCCAATGGGACATAGACCCATGCGCCTAGTAGGAAACAAACTGATGCACCCACTTCAACTCGTCACCCATCAAGCATTTAATGCTATGTGGTAGAGTCGGCAGCACGCTTTTCGAAGACTAAACAGTTGATAGCTTTTTGCAGAAAATAAAAAGCCGCCAACGTCATATTCATCATTACATTTTTTTGGCTACAACCGTCCTTGCAACGTTGTCGATCGATCACTTGCATGCGTCCACAGCCATGCATCCAGAAATTTACATGCGCCTCAAAACCCATGTGCCTCCGACTTACTCATGATCCCAAAAGACAGAAGCCAAGTCTCTGCATACGCTTCAACAACCATGTGCCTAAAAGCCTGTATGCACCTCAGAAGACATGCGCCCAATCTTGTCTGTGACCTCTGAAAGTCATAGACCAAGTCACCCCATGCGCCAGATCCTAGGTACATCCTAACAGATCACCCTCCACCAAATCCGAGATCTTTGAGCCATAAACACGTGCCACGTGTCATTTGACTCAGTTATGCCTACGAATGGGTGTTAACCACCCAAGACCTCAGTAACGGTCGAATCTTCACAATTGCCACGTGTCAGCTCCACCGCTGCCCAATAGTGCAGTTCAAAAGATTTAAATTCAACTCGGGACACATCGTCCATGAGCCCCACAACATCAGCTATATGGCATTCCCATGTACAGGCATATCCTACATATATGCGCTTGAGCAGACTAGTCTGCTGCCTATAAATAGAGGGATCATTCCTTAATCCACGGACACACACAGACAGATAGATCATCATATCTACCTACAGAGACGAGAAGAGACATGTAACGTCTACTTCTCCTCCAAATGCTCCAACATCCAGAGTAGCCCATGTTGGCACATTCTATTTTGATTAATTAACAGCATCTTCGTAATCTAGTCTTCTGTTCTTCAGATTCAAATATTCTCAAAAGATCGACTACATGGAGTTCTTCCGTTCAAGCGCAAATCTCTTTCACTTTGAAGACTGGAGCAAGTTATCGACGCTTCCTGCATAAGACGGCGTCTTCCTGCTTAGAGTCTTCGAGTCTGTACTGGTCTAGGTATATCTGTAAACACCTAAGGACGGATGACAGTAAAAAGAACAAGTCAAAAATCAAATAGCTACAGAGCGGCATACCGGCGGTATGCTCCGACATACCGGCGGTATATCATTTTTGGCATACAGAAAGTTGCTGTGACAAATAGTCGGCATACCGACGGCATGCTCCGGCATACCGGCGGTATACCGCTTTTTATGTCCAGAATATTGCTGTGACAAATTGTCGGCATACCGACGGCATGCTCCGGTATACCGGCGGTATACCATTTTTAGCAACTCAAAACTTGCTGTGACAAATTGTCGGCATACCGGCGGCATACTCCGGCATACCGGTGGTATACCGAGTTTCAAATATTTAGTTTTTCGAATTGCTCTGACTAGCATTAATGGCCGCATTTAATGCTCTCAAACGGTCATTAATATGACCGTTACTATTTGGACAGTATACCGACGGTATGCCGCTGCATACCGCCGGCATGTCGGTCTGTCTGTATTCAGAGCATTAAATTCCACCAACTTTTGGTTCTCTTATAAAAGAAAGCTCTCTCTCTCTTGAGCTTTCTCACCAACTCTTCCATAAATTTTCCAACAACCAAGAGCTCCACCATTAATACTCTTCCAAGCTTTTCATTGTCATCCTCTCCCAAAGTGCTAGAGTATTAAAGAGTTTTACATTTCGATCTTCACGTGTTAGAAGATCAATAAGTTCTCATTCTCTTTTGTTTGAAGTTGATGAGCCTTCGTAAGAAAACTCGTGTGTAGAAGTTGGCGAGTCTTCGGATCCAAACTCGTGTTGAAGTTGGCGAGTTCTTCGGATCCAAACTCGTGTGTACTATTTAGATAAATAGTGGATTAAAGCCGGAGAAAGTTCCGGGACTGGACTGCCTCAAAAGAGGATACCAGGATACATCCTTGCGTTTGATCTTTCTTCTCTTTACTTTCAATTATCATTATTGCCTCAATTGTTGTAGTTATTTTTTAATTTCCCTATTCATCCTCCTCTAGGGTTCTACAATTGGTATCAGAGCTTCGTTCTCTTGATTTGGATTTACACCCTTGAGTGATCCATGGCCTCTAACCCTAGCATCAACACGTTTCACAATGAGGGGAACTCCACAAATAGGCCTCCCCTATTTGATGGTACCAACTATAACTACTGGAAGATTAGGATGGGCATTTATCTAAAGTCCATAGATTTTGATTTATGGGATTGCGTGATATATGGTCTTCCTACTCCTTCCAGAGCTATTGAGGATATTGCTTCTGACACCCTTCGGGAAACACTCACTGAAAACATCAACAAGCTTGCTTGTCGAGATGCCAAGGCAATGAATGCTCTTTACTGTGCTCTTGACAGTAGTGAATTCAATCGAATCTCTACTTGCAAGACTTCCAATGAGATTTGGAAGTTACTTGAAGTCACACACGAGGGAACTTCACAAGTGAAGGAATCCAAGATCAGTAGACTCAAGAATATGAGTCTTTTAAAATAAAGCATGATGAATCTATTGCTAGCATGTTTACTCGTTTTGGTGACATTATTAACCCTCTCTCTTCTCTTGGAAAGGAATATCTCGCTCATGAAAAGATAAGGAAGATTCTTAGAGGATTGACGAAAGCTTGGAGTCCGAAAGCTACCGCAATCATTGAGGGGAACGAACTAACCGTCATGAACCTAGAGACCCTCATGGGTAAGCTAATAACTCACGAGCTTGACATGAAGGATCAAGAGGAATCCTCCATTCAAGAGAAGGAGAAGGAGAAGACCAAAGAAAAGGAGAAGACTCTTGCTCTCAAAGCATCAAGGTCCTACTCCAAGGATAGCTCCGACGACAATGAGTCGGACGACGATGAAGAAATAGCTCTCACAGCTAAGCACTTCCGGAAGTTCCTAAAGTTCAACAAGGCCAACCGCTCCAGACGGGATAATAAAGAAGACCCGGCGTGCTATCAATGCAGAAGACTCGGACACATCAAGAGGGATTGTTCGATGATACGAAAAGACTCAAGCAAGTACGAGAAGCCTAGCAAGGGAAGCTCGTCCTCCAGAAAGTTCGCTAACACTAGCATTTGGTGTGAAAGCGACGCGAGCGACTCCGACAACGACAAGGAGTGCAAACACAATGCCAACGTCTGTCTCATGGCAACCGATGAGGTACTTGATGATTTTTCCTTAAACACTCTTACCTATGATGATTTGGAGAAAGCCATTCTTGAGTTACATGAAGAACACAAAGGTGTTCGGAATAAATACAAGAAATCTCTTAAGGAGGTTGAGGCTCTTCAACTTGAAGTAGAGAGGCTCTCAAGCATCATTATTGATGTGAAGGGAAAATCTCCTATTTCTGACACGGATGAAATGGAGTCTTTGCGACTCAAGTTTCGAGAATCTCTTGACACCATCAAGAAAAAGGATGATGAGATTCAATCCATGAGAAGCTCTTATGAATTTGCTATGCGCAAATGTCAAGATGCTAATAGAAGAGAATATTCCACTTCTATTAAGTATAATAATCTTCTTACACGGAGTAAGAATTTAGGTAATAAGAATACTACTCACATGCATGCTCCAAGACACCCCCACACTCATCACAATGCTAGGCATAACCATTACATTAACACTACACACAACTCCTTTTCTAACACAAGAAAAGGACCTTTTGTTAAAAAGAACACCTCTCATCATGCATTTTACTATCATCATAACACTCATGGTAGAACTCCTCACACTAGAAACTCACATATGCACAACACTCACACTTCTTCTTCTAGATCTTCTTTAATGTGCAATTATTGTGGTTTGCTCGGTCATACTTCTAATTTTTGTTATACAAGAAAACAAGTTGACATGAGAGTTCTTAAATGGGTTCCTAAGACTAACACTCAAGGACCCATAAGATCATGGGTACCAAAATATTCATCTTCAACTTATGTTGTAGGTGACGAATCCTTCTCATGCTAGAAGCAAGTGGATTCTCGATAGCGGTTGTTCACGGCACATGACCGGTGATGCTTCACTTTTTACAACGCTATCAATGAAGAAGGAAGGACACGTCTCCTTCGGTAACAATCTTAAAGGTTATATTATTGGAAATGGTAATATCGGTTCTCCTCCTTATCCTTGTATTAATAATGTATGTCTTGTTACTAATCTCAAACATAGCCTCCTTAGTATTAGCCATCTTACCGATAATGGCTATGATATCAAGTTTGTTAAACTAAAATGCTACATTACCGATAGCTCCAATGGAACTATTGTGTATGAAGGCATTAGAGAAAACAACATTTATGTTCTTTATCTTGTTGAAGGTACTAACAATGACAGGTGCCTAGTTGCAAAGAACGATGAGAGTTGGCTTTGGCACATAAGGCTTGGACACGCCAACATGGATATCATCTCTCGCCTCGCCTCCAAGAAGCTTGTACAAGGACTTCCTAGTATCCCCTTCAAAAAGGATATGGTATGTGAAGAATGCGAGAAAAGTAAGTTGACCAAGTCATCCTTCAAATCCATCAACTCTGTGAGTACCACTAGACCTCTTCAACTTATTCATATGGATCTTTTCGGCCCTAGTAGAGTAGCTAGCCTTGGTGGCAAACTTTATGCTTTTGTTTTAGTTGATAATTTTTCGAGATTTACTTGGGTTATTTTTCTTGCTTGCAAAAGTGATACTTTTCGTGAATTTGTTGCTTTTTGTAAACGTGTTCAAAATGAGAAAGGTTTTTCTATCAACAAAATTAGGAGTAATTATGGAGGAGAATTTGATAATGTTGATTTCAAAAGATTTTGTGAAAAGCATAGTTTTGGACATGATTTTGCTTGTCCTCGTACTCCTCAACAAAATGGTGTTGTGGAGAGAAAGAATAGAACCCTTGGCGATATGGCCCGGGTTATGTTAAACCAATATAAGCTCCCCCAATATTTTTGGGCAGAAGCCGTTAATACGGCGTGTCATGTTATTAATAGAGTCTTAATTAGACCTATTACTAAGAAGACTCCTTATGAGCTTTGGTTCAACAAAATTCCCTCTATTGAATATTTCAAAGTTTTTGGTTGCAATTGTTTTATTTTGAATACCAAGGATAACCTAGGCAAGTTTGAAGAAAAAGCCTATGAAGGAATATTCCTTGGATACTCTACTCATAGTAAAGGTTTTCGTATTTTTAACAAAAGAAGTCTTGTTGTCGAAGAGTCAATCAATGTCTCTTTTAATGAACTCAACTCTTCTACATTCTCCTCTTCCGAGGATATTGATGACATCTCGTTTGGGTTGGAGAACTCCTCTATTGAGGATCGTCCTTCTTCATCTAATAATGAAGTTGTGACCCCATCAAAAGAGTCTCCTCCTCTTGAGCCTCCTCCAAAGGATCTCCCAAAAGAATGGAGATTTGTCACCAATCATCCTAAGGAGCTTATCATTGGGGATCCTTCCTCAAGTGTTAGCACAAGATCCGCCACTCGTGATCTTTGTGCCAATGTGGCTTTTATCTCTCAAATAGAGCCTAAAAATGTTAATGATGCTTTTTTTGATGAGTTTTGGATGATAGCTATGCAAGAGGAGCTAAATCAATTTGAGCGAAGCAAGGTTTGGTAACTTGTCCCAAAATCTAGCAATCATCCCATTATTGGAACTAAATGGGTGTTTCGCAACAAGCTTAATGAAGATGGGTTAGTGACTTGTAACAAAGCCCGATTGGTTGCTCAAGGCTATAACCAAGAGGAAGGCATTGACTACGACGAAACTTATGCTCCGGTTGCACGTCTTGAATCCATTTGTATGCTTTGTGCCTTTGCTTGTTTTAATGACTTTAAGCTATTTTAAATGGATGTTAAGAGTGCTTTTCTAAATGGTGTTATTAAAGAGAAAGTTTATGTTAAACAACCTTCCGATTTTGAAGATTTTCAATTTCCTAATCACGTCTTCAAACTCCATAAAGCCCTTTATGGCCTCAAACAAGCTCCACGTGCTTGGTATGAGCGTCTTAGCTCTTTTCTTGTTTCTCACAATTTTTCAAAGGGGAAAGTTGACACCACACTTTTTATTAAATCCCATGATGGGACTCTCTTATTGGTTCAAATTTATGTTGATGATATTATTTTTGGTTCTACTAACAACACACTTTGTGTAGAATTTGCCAAAGTTATGCAGAAAGAGTTTGAAATGAGTATGATGGGTGAACTCTCTTTCTTCTTGGGGTTACAAATCAAACAAGGACCAAAAGGAACCTTCATCAATCAAGCAAAATATACAAAGGACCTCCTCAAGCGCTTCGACCTCGACTCATCCAAATCAATGAGGACTCCTATGGCCACAACGACAAAGCTTGACAATGATGAAGATGGCACATCGGTCGACATTCGTAAGTATCGAGGTATGATCGGTAGCTTACTTTATTTAACTGCTAGCCGTCCGGATATCATGTTTAGTGTTTGCTTGTGTGCACGATATCAAGCCAATCCAAAGGAATCACATTTGAGTGCCGTTAAGCGCATTTTTCGTTATCTCAAAGGCACCATTAACATGGGTCTTTGGTATCCGAAATCCTCATCCTTTGAGCTTCACGGCTTTTCGAATGCGAATTTTGCCGGATGCAAGATTGACCGAAAAAGCACTAGTGGCATATGTCAATTCCTTGGAAAGTCCTTGGTATCGTGGTTTAGTAAGAAGCAAAACTCTGTTGCTCTTTCAACCACTGAGGCAGAGTATATTGCGGCTGGTTGTTGTTGTGCACAAGTTCTTTGGATGTCACAAACACTTTTAGATTATGGTATTTCTCATTCTTGCACCCCTATTAAATGTGATAACACTAGCTCTATCAATCTCACGAAAAACCCGATTTGTCACTCACGTACGAAGCACATTGAAATTAGACACCATTTTCTTCGTGACCATCAGCAAAAAGGAGATATCCGTCTTGAATTTATTGATACTACCTATCAATTAGCCGATATCTTCACTAAGCCTCTCCCGGAAGATCGCTTCTCTTTCCTATGCCGTGAACTAGGCATTTTATCCTTTGGTCCTTGATTCATCTCGGCCGACACACCGACGGTATACTACGGTATACCGGCGGCATGCCATTTTTTTCGAGGCAGAATTAGGTTCTGTTTCGAAACTCGGCATACCGTCGGTACACGTCGGCATACCGTCGGTATGTCGGATAGCGGCTGACAGGACATCAACTCAGGTACCGGGCCCACCTTTCTTCTATACTTCATTTATTCCTTTTACCCTCTTCTATTCTCTCTCATCCATCCCATCTATCTTAACTACCCATCTCTTCAACTCCAATCTTATTTAATTCTCTTCAATCACTTCCCCCCTTTTCTCTCCTCTTTTTACTCCACCCTCATAACTTCCTCCACCTTTTCAACTCCATTTCATTTACTCCTCCTCTACAACCGTTCCCACCCTCCTCCCCTTTCAAAATTATCTCTTCATCTTCCTCCTCCTCTTTAAAAATCCTCCTTCTTCCTTACTTCTCCTACTCCTCTTTCATCCACTCCAAAGAACCAAACCTATCTCTCCTCATGGCAAACCCCAAGCGCCCCCGATCGTCCTCCTTGTTCAACCCCTTCGTTCCGGTACCGCAACCGCAAGGCTATAACCAACGCGTCTTCTCCAGCGCTTCGGCGGCCGACCTTTGGTTCCAGTACTTCGTCCATCACAATGTGTTCAAGGGACGGGCGATAAACTGGAACCTCTTTCCCGGTCACGTCCCCTTGTTTGACGACGCCGGGCTCTCCTCTCTACTTCGGTGCCAAATTCCCGTCTACCCCGCCGCTGTCCGACTTTTCTATTGTAACATGGTCGGGGACGACGATCACCCTGCTATTCAGTCTATGGTCAATGACCGTCACTTCCGTCTCACTTCTCGGGAGGTCAGGACCATCCTCGGTATCCCGGACAAGGGGGAACCATTGCCAACCTTGGGTGCTCTCAACTCCTCGGCGGCGTCACCTTTCGACGAATTCTGCCGTATCATCTGCAAGGGCCCCAACCCGTCTGCCATCCCGGCCCTCTCTGCCCAGCTGGAGCCGTTTTACTACGAGCTCCATAGGATAGTATGCCATACACTATTTCCTAAGGGCGGGAACTACGACGCTATTACCGGGGATGCTCTCGTCTGCATGTATTATCTCTATGCCCGGAAGCCCTTCTCCTTCCCGAAGACTCTTCTTTTGCAATTCCGGCGTGTCTTGCCTTCGGGGAAGCAGAACCTCTACTATGGCTCCCTTATCACTCTGCTTCTGGAGGCCAAACATGTTGACCTATCTCTCTGCTCCTCTGATGGCGTCCCCTCATATCTTGCTGTCTTCCGTACCCTTGCTGGCGCCTCTACTTCCCATGCCTCATCTTCCCAAGAGCAGCCGGCATCCACTCCTGCTTTGGGCCGTTATATGCCACTCACTCAGCAGCACTTTAATATGCGGATGGCCCAGGCAGAGAAGCAGATGCGGGCCCACACTCGTGGACTTGGCGCCCTGATCCAGTCTCGTTTCCACGATCAGGGATACTTTATTCAGCACACTCTGCAAGACCGGGATGCCTTTCTGGATCTTAATCTTCAGGATCCCATGTACACGGCCCCGCGTTTCTCTGACCCCAATGCCTATGGGTTTATGTACCCTGACGGCATTGATCCTTTTGGTGCCTTCCAGCAAGCTCAGGGTGATGATGACGATCCGGCTGATGAGTAGGGATGGACTCCCTTTTGATGATAGTTTCGGTTTATGAGTATTTTCTAGTTTTTATGTGTTTGTCTTTATGTTGTCTTTTGTGGTCCTTCGGGGACCGGTGTGTGGTTGATACTAGTTGTTTGCTGTCCTTCGGGGACTTTATCTCTGGTTTTCTATAGTGTCCGGCTCTCATGGTGGAGAGTCTTTTATGTTTTCAGTATGATATGTTTGTGTCAAGCATGTACTCTCTGTTCACTTCTATATATTAATGCATGCTTCTCTTTATATACTCGTGTCATTTTCATTATGCATTTTTTCTTTTTTTGTTATCCCCATCTTTGACTAAGTGACAAAGGGGGAGAAATCGTATTGAGGGGGAGCTGTCTGCCTACTGGGGAGCTACTCCCTGAAGATGCTATCTCTCTATTTTGTCAATTATCAAAATGGGGGAGTTTGTTGACACATTCTATTTTGATTAATTAACAGCATCTTCGTAGTCTAGTCTTCTGTTCTTCAGATTCAAATATTCTCAGAAGATCGACTACATGGAGTTCTTCCGTTCAAGCGCAAATCTCTTTCACTTTGAAGACTAGAGCAAGTTACCGGCGCTTCCTGCATAAGACGGCGTCTTCCTGCTTAGAGTCTTCGAGTCTGTACTGGTCTAGGTATATCTGTAAACACCTAAGGACGGATGACAGTAAAAAGAACAAGTCAAAAATCAAATAGCTACAGAGCGGCATACCGGCGGTATGCTCCGGCATACCGGCGATATACCGTTTTTGGCATACAGAAAGTTGCTGTGACAAATAGTCGGCATACCGACGGCATGCTCCAGCATACCGGCGGTATACCGCTTTTTATGTCCAGAATGTTGCTGTGACAAATTGTCGGCATACCGACGGCATGCTCCGGCATACCGACGGTATACCGTTTTTAGCAACTCAAAACTTGCTGTGACAAATTGTCGGCATACCGACGGCATGCTCCGGCATACCGGCGGTATACCGAGTTTCAAATATTTGGTTTTTCGAATTGCTCTGACTAGCATTAATGGCCGCATTTAATGCTCTCAAACGGTCATTAATATGACCGTTACTATTTGGACGGTATACCGACGGTATGCCGCTGTATATCGCCGGCATGCCGGTCTGTCTGTATTCAGAGCATTAAATGCCACCAACTCTTGGTTCTCTTATAAAAGAAAGCTCTCTCTCTCTTGAGCTTTCTCACCAACTCTTCCATAAATTTTCCAACAACCAAGAGCTCCACCATTAATACTCTTCCAAGCTTTTCATTGTCATCCTCTCCCAATGTGCTAGAGTATTAAAGAGTTGTACATTTCGATCTTCACGTGTTAGAATATCAACAAGTTCTCATTCTCTTTTGTTTGAAGTTGGCGAGCCTTCGTAAGAAAACTCGTGTGTAGAAGTTGGCGAGTCTTCGGATCCAAACTCGTGTTGAAGTTGGCAAGTTCTTCGGATCCAAACTCGTGTGTACTATTTGGATAAATAGTGGATTAAAGCCGGAGAGAGTTCCGGGACTGGACTGCCTCAAAAGAGGATACCAGGATACATCCTTGCGTTTGATCTTTCTTCTCTTTACTTTCAATTGTCATTATTGCCTCAATTGTTGTAGTTATTTTTTAATTTCCCTATTCACCCCCCCTCTAGGGTTCTACAGCCCAGACCTTCAGAGAATCCAAGATCGTCGTCAGATCGTCATACTCGCTCCATCGATATTGTTCCCAGATAAAAACTAAAGTGTACTCCTAGGACTTCGTCCAAGTCCTACATTGTATATTGTTCTATTTATAATTAAAATACCAAAGTTTTAATCAACAAAACCTTGTCGTATTCTCGATAGCAAACAAATACCAATATATTGTTTGAGATCAAACGGGTTCATAAGTCATCGAAAAGATCACCTCATCGAAATTGGTCAAATCTGGACCAATTATCGTACAACAGACGTCACGGCCAAACCGAGTAGAATATGTGAGTTAGAAATTGGACATCAAAGTAGACACATAGAGCTACTGACTAGTTTTGGTTTCAAGTCTAAAATATGAGAGAAAGTAGATAAAACCCATGTTAGAAAATGACAAACCTGGGTTCAGAATTTTTGTTATGGCAAGAAATAACCATCAAATTCGGCCTATAAATGACCAAGTAAGTGGAAGAAACTCCTTCAGTGCTTGATATAATTGAAGAGGGTCTCTTGGAGTCATCATGGAGGTGTTGGAGTGCATGAAAGTCAAGGAAAACGGGGTTGAAGTGGTCGGCCTTGGAGTGCTTGTGTCGTCGGCTTATAGACAATATATAGGGTCAGGTTTTTGCAGTCGGGAGAAGAGGGGGCGGCCAAGGGATGGTTCTATATATAAGGTTTGGGCCTCCTATATGTTAGGGTATGTATAGAGGAGGTTTGAATTAATTTGATGGAGATTTTATCAACAATCAACTAATATGGCAAGGTAGGTGTCACTACCACATTTTTGGCTTGAGGGTATTTTGGTCATTTTGACTTTTTGGTGATTTTGAAATTTTATTATATAAATGTGTGTTATTTGCTTAGTTGAGACTTGACCTAGAATCTTAGCCTAATCTAGGTTAGTCATGAGCTAAGAATCTTGATTAGGATATCCTACTAAGTGACAAGATTAGCAATATCTAGATATTTCTAAGTAGGATATTTTCTTCTTAAGATATTTGTAGAAAGAAAGCCTTAGGATCATTTTGGACCATTGATTTGACTTGAAATCATGTGGAGAAGCCTTAGCCATACATCTATAACTAAACCTAACCCTAATTTCCTAATGTGGTTGGCCATAGAGGCACCCCCTCGTATAAAGTAACATTTAGTAGCCCCTTACCTCTTTTGAATACCTACAAAGAATCCTAACTTGTTCTTCCCCAAATTTCTCTCCCTTTATCCAAATTGAGGCTACTCTCTTGCATTGGGATTCATTTCAGAAGTGGAGGCTAATGGAAGCTTGCTTGCAAGGTATGGAGCTCATTTGGACATTGCTTGAGGAAGGGAACTTCTCATTTAGGAGCCTTTTTTATTGAGATTGACTCTCAATAGGTAATCCCTTCAAATCACCTCTAATTCTTGATTTCTTTCCATAGATGCATCCATCTAGGTGTCCCCTAGCTGTAGAGTGAGTTTGGCAGGAATTAGACTTGGTTTGGTGTGCGTATCGGACACGTGTCAGTGTCTATACATGAGTGTTTGATGAAATGCCCCAAAGGGATTTGCATAATTTTAAATTCTATTTGAATAGATTTATAGATCTATCGGTGCTCTTTGATTTTGTATATGACTGAATTGGAATCGACCTCGTGTCGTATCCAAATGGGGGCAGGACACGCCACACGACCATGCGGTCTGTGTCCTGCTACTCGAATGCATTTTATTTGTGTCCATGTCACTTGGACACGCGACACTTGGCATGCGCCTTGGGGCAGTGACTGACACGTCAGCCCCCAAGTGGCATAACATGTTGTGTCGTGTCGGCCTCGTATTTTGGATCGCACCGATTTTACGTACACAATGAGTAGGCGTGTCTGGGCTCTGATACGCGTATCGTGTAGAGTGTAGACATATCGTATTGTGTCGAAGGTGTAGCCCAACATTTGGGCTACACGTGGACGTAACCACATGGCTCCACATGAGCAGTGTCGTATCCACGGGCTCGTGGACTCGCCGTACGAGCCTGTGCTGTACAAGCGTGTCTGTGTGTTTTCGTGTGATTGAACACCTCGTATCTTATTTTATGGACACGATACGACTCAGGTGACACCCTCTCATGTGTACGACACTATACCACTTGCTAATTTATGATCTTAATTGGTTTTGAGTTATAATTTAGGGTTTTCCTTTAATTTCTGATACATGTGTTCAATCTGAGTATTTTTAGAGTATTAAAATGTGAATTAATTGATATTAATGCTAATTTATAATGTTAACACATATATACATATCTAGGATGTATGTTTATATGTTGGGTTCGACTGTGATATGGTTTTGATTCAAGTTTGGCTTTTCGAACGCACTTATATACACACACACACAACTGCCATGTACACAAACTGAACACTATATTCAACCCCTTGCTGTACACATAAACCTGAGATTGGGATCCCAACCTTAAAACCTGAGAATGATTCCCCTTTGCTATCCAGTTTTAAACTTCATGTTTGCACACTCATTTATTCATGTGATACATTACTGTCACACACACATTTCTCTCTATGTATGTATATATAATTATAAGTATGCATGTATGTATATATGTATTGTTTATATAGGTTTTGTACTAGCCTATGATTATATAGTTTGGATGTGTACATATATATGGTGTTAGGGTTATATACTAAAAGCATCACTTTTGTAGTAACCTTATTTCTTTAAATTTTGAATGAGAATCGTATGGGCAAATGTTTGCATAATGTATTTGTTGCAAGTGTTAATACAAATGTCTGATATTTTATATTGTGGATAATATGGTGTGTGGTATCACACAGAAGATCATATTATCAGTTCCCTATGGAGTATATAAATAGTTGACAACCTAGATGGACTTGGACAATCTATTGGAAAGATTGTAGTGTAATCTGGTATTAGTCTATCTTGACTATAGGTTTACACTAGTACACTTTGTGTGTATTGAACAAGACCACTTGAGGTTGTTCTCTTTGTACTGACTACATAAGAGAACAAACACCTCTGTTATTATGGATGCTTATGCTCTTAATCCAGATATAATAACAGACATGTATATGCAATGTGCATTACTTTGACTCATGAAAGAGTGAGATTCATTATGGATCAATAACCTCTATGAATTAGGTAATAACATTATATGTATGATGGGCTGTTGGTTATAAATGGAATCCATATCCCGATACATCGGGTTGATAATGTCCCCTTAAGGAGCTCATAAGGATTGTCATATAAACCGTGCAGGTGGATTATATCCGACATGACAAATAAAGTTGAGCGGTACTACTTAAGGATAAAAGATGTCGAATCAATATAGTTGTCAGTAACTTAATTTGATCGACGGACATACAATATCTTAACATGGGGAGCCAAACGAGCATATAATAAAAGGAGCCCACAAACATAATTTAGGATTAGGAAGGTAGTGCAACAATAGCTCATTAGTGGACCGAACTATTGTTAATGGGCCTGGATTATGTGTTCGGGCTAAACACGGGATATCCAGATTCGTTAGGAGGCCTAACCCTAATTTTTCCTCATGGTCCCTGTCGTAGCCTATATATATCCTCTTCTCTGGCCGCCAAATGACTGATAAGAAATCTGAAGCTTTCTCTAAATTTGTGATTCACGTAAGGAGAGACAGAGAGGGCTGCCAAGGAGAAGAAAAGGTTGGGAGATCGTCGCCCACACGACATCCAACTCGAGGAAGGAATACGTGCAGAAGATCTTAAGGTCGTCCGCTCGAGATTGCCAGGAATTACTTATCTTCTTTCCCCCGTAGGTATAATTCGTGAACCCTAGTTTCCGTCTATGAAGGGTTAGAACACGTATTAAGTCTGTTTAACTTTCTATCGATCAATACGCACACCAAAGTAAGAATCTTGGAAATCTCCAATTCCATCATATGGTAGTTTAGAGATTGGGTTCAGTTGTAATATATAGAATATATGTGCTAGTGATATGTATATGTGACTTTGGTATACTTGGTATGCATAGGCTTTGGTTATGGCTAGGCCTAGTTGACTAAACCTAGACTAGATAACCTAGAGTTGACCAAGTGTTGATCTTAGCCTAGAAATGTCTAACCTAGACTAGTTTGACCATGGTTGACCAAACCCTAACTAGATTGACCTAGTTTGACTAGTGTAGTTGACTAGAGTTGACCAAGAGTTGAATTTAGTCTAGAATGACTAAGACATCATGTAGAATGTATTGTAAAGTTCAATATTACAATTCTGGACATGTTGTGACCTGTGTTGCTCTAAATAGGACTCATCTACTCTGTCTGAACATCTACACTTACCAGATACTCAAGATATCAGGCGAGTACATTCTCTGACCGTTTTATACTTGCTAGAACTTATATTCTTGCTCTAGATTACTTTACTTGATGCTGTCACGTTGATAACACGGATTGGTACTATATAGATCTTTTTATGAGATGTTATCTCCTTCGGGAGCATCGGATACTTCATGTCATGTGTGTTTTACTTACATCATGTATCTCTATGCTTTTACTATTCATGTATACTTTTGTGATTCGTGTACTCTCATGTTCACAGAGCCCTCATGAATCAATTTCACGTGCTCTCATTTATGAGACAGTAAAATCATAAATCTTAACATAACTTGTCTCGATCCTTGTGTATTGATTGCAGATGGAGAAGTAGAAATAGTCATGTGAATAATTCTAAAGTAATGTATCATGAATCAACTCTATAGTATAGCCATGAATCATTTCCAGCTGTTTACATGTCTATATTGTACTCTAAATTACTAGTCATTGATAGTTCTTTACTTATAGTAGATATTTCCATTACAGTCATCTCTTTTACTTCATGTACATTCTTTCAGTTATTCATGTATCTTACTCTATTGCATGCTTTATATTGTCTGACATGATATGAACTACGTGAGATGTATTGTGCTCGTTCCTGTCCTGACTGTACCTATTGATATATTACAGAGGATGAGGATGAAGCTTTTTGTACCACTTACTATGGAGCAGCCTTAGACGATACCTGCGATCGGGACCTCCAGCATGATCCACTAGCAGTAAAGAATGATACCCCCATAGTTTAGGCTTGCTAGCTTAGACTTTATCTTATTTCTGTTGTCTTGTCTCATTTGGATACTTTATTGTATATATTTGGGATCTTGTGTTATTTGGATGTTTTGTGGAGATGTTATCTTAGACATTTAGACTTCTTTCCTGTTTGTATTTTATTTTTTGGATTCATATCATATCTATCTATCTATCTTATCGTATCTTCTACCTTAGATTGTGATTGAGATTGTACCTATCTTATTGTTCCTCCATTCGGAGAGTATATCTTGTGCAGTTATATTTCGTACTGTGTTAGATGTTGTGACCTAGGACAGCGTTCTACCGTCGACACGATAGCGTACGCGGGACGTACCCACTTCTCGTGCCCCTACACTGGGTGCGGGTCGTGACACATTTTTAGTGGTGGTCCATGCAGGTCTAGTTTATATATTCGAACTAGAGTAGCACTACAGCCTGCAGTAGAATATTGGATAACATTTTGAGGTACTCAATCACATTAGGAAAAACTCTTATCTAAATTCCTGCCATTTAACTCTTGCTGTTAATTGCTTCCCTTGAAATAAACTGTCCACCTTTGATTTATCACTTCTATCTCAGTATTGATTCCTTGTTTGATCTGTCTCCGGGATTGTGATTGAGACTAGATCGTAGCGCCCCATCACGGGAGGTACGTCAGAGAGGTCTGCCACTTCTTGTCTAGTTCAGCCAGGACTTGAGACGATAGTTCCCTTAGTACCTACTCAGGTTGGAGTATCTACAGCCTTCGGGGGAGCACCTCCACCAGTTCAGAGGCAGACCCCAGTTATTCCTGAGGTGTTTCCGCCGCAGCAGCAGCCACCTGCGGGGATGGTTGATGCTGCCCATCTATTTTTCTTTGTGGAGAGGATTTTGGAGTCCCACCAGTAGCAGCAGCAGTGTCAGACTGTCGACTTCCGTCACGGTATAGACGAGGCTCACCAGCTGGTCTGGACGACTGTGAAGATGGTGACCATCTAGGGGCCAGCACAGCAGCAGCATCAGTACCAGCCGAGGATGTCGGGCATCCAGGAGTTTAGAAGATGCGTCCGAGGGATTTCCTTGGTACAGAGGGCATCTACTATGCGGATGACTGGATAGAGCATATGGAGGAGATATTTCGGCTGGCAGAGATACCAGCCCGACTTCAGATTGAGGCAGCAGGCAGCCAGATGCAGGACCTGGCCCGTACTTGGTACCAGACAGACCTCCGAGTGGGAACCGAGGGACAGACTTAGGGAGCCTTCAAGACACTGTTTAAGGAGCAGTCCTTTCCAGACATAGCACTGGGAGGCATAGAGCAGCAGTTCGAGAGCCTGGTTCAGGGGAACCAGACAGTCGAAGAATATGCCGGAGAGTTCTGGCGGCTGAGCAGATTCATTGAGGACTTGAACGAGAAGACGAAGGCGAGAAAGTTCTGCAGAGGTTTGATCAGAGAGGTCCGATCATTAACTAAGAGTGACCAGGACGCTACCTTCGCGGAGATCTTAGCAGGAGCTATGGCGGTAGAGGATGACCTGGGGTTGAAACTGAAGAGAGGTCAAGACTTTCATGGAGCCAGTGGCAGCGGAGGACCGGCCAAGTGGCCCTACTTCCAATAGAGGTTGTTTCAGCAACAGCCTCAGGGGTAGGCCCGTGTACCTTTTTAGTAGGTACCGCAGCAGCCGAGACATCAGCAGCAGGCTCCGAGACAGCTGTCCACCAGTTGTGCCTACTGCAAGAAGCTGAGGTATGGGTGGAATGAATGCAGGAAGAGGCTAGACAGGTAACTACTCTGTGGTTCAGCGGACCACCTGCTGAAGTAGTGTTCCCTATTCATGGGATGAGCAGTACATGGAGCAAGAGCCAAGGCTCCAGCAGGGCAGCAGAAGGGACCTTTGTAGACTCAGCAACAGAGGTTTGTACAGCATCAGCAGCAGGCTAGGGAAGGCCAGCAGGGGCGAGCTTTCGCCATGTAGCTGAGGACGTAGAGGCCATCGGAGATCTTATTACAGGTTCTGTTCTTCTCGACTCCATTCCAGCTTTTGCTTTGTTCGATTCAGGGGCTTTCCACAGCTTTGTGTCTGTATCTTTTGCTATTAGACACCATCTTGCTTCTGAATTGTTGCCTAGGACTTGCAAGATCACGACCGGGGGTGGTATTATCCTCGTTAGTGATATTTGCAAGGGATGAAGAGTTATTTTGGGAGGCCGAGAGTTGGATGTTAGTCTGCTCGTAATGTCCCTACCGAACTATGATATCGTACTCGATATGGATTGGTTGAGCAGGCATCACGCCAGCATAGATTACCGTGGGGGTAGAGTTCTTTTCAGAGCGCCAGGAGAGCCAGAGTTTGAGTTTACCCGACGGCAGGCGGAGCAGATCAACGAAGTTTTCTGCGGAGTTTCAGTCGAGGAACAGACAGTACCACATCCATTGATAGCAGAGTTCATGGATGTCTTTTCGGAGGATTTGCCAGGGCTTTCACCAGACAGAGACGTTGAGTTCTCTATATACTTGGTGCCCAGCACAGAGCCGATTTCTTAGCACGTCTATAGGGTAAACAACAACGAGTTAGTAGAATTGAAAAATAGGTGGATGAGTTGCAGGACAAGGGCTTCATCCGATCTAGTTCTTCACCATGGGGTGCACCAGTGCCCTTTGTACCAAAGAAGGATGGGTCGGTATGGAAGTGTATCGACCATATGGCACTCAACAATCTTACGATCAAGAACAAGTACCCACTGCCGTGGATCGATGATCTTTTTGATCAGTTGAGCGGAGCTCGGGTATTCTCGAAGATTGATCTGAGGTCAGGCTACCATCAGATGAAGGTGAAGAGGGAGGATATCCCGAAGACAACATTCAGGACATGGTATGGACAGTTCGAGTTTATGGTGATGTCGTTTGGGTTGACTAACGCCCCGACGGTGTTCATGAACCTGATGAACAAGGTGTTCCACCAGTACTTGGACAAGTTCGTGGTGGTGTTCATCGATGATATCTTGGTGTACTCGAAGACCGCTGAGGAGCATTTGAGGGTGGTTCTGGAGACTCTTAGGAGGGAGGAGCTTTATGGCAAGCTCTCAAAGTGTGAGTTCTTCCTAGACCGAGTTGATTTCTTGGGTCATGTTGTGAATGGAGATGGGATCTCAGTTGACCCGAATAAGATCACGACAGTTGAGGCGTGGACAGCACCGGGTTCAGTTACGGATATCAGAAGCTTCCTAGGATTGGTAGCCTACTACATGAGGTTCTTTCAAGATTTCTTCCGAGTTGCAGAGCTATTAACTAGGCTGACCCAGAAGGATACAGAGTTTATCTGGTCAGAGGAGTGTCAGTTCGCTTTTGACGAGTTAAAGAAGCGGTTGACGACAGCTCCGATTCTGATATTGCCATCAGGATCAGACGGGTTTACTATCTGCAGTGACGCCTCGGGGAAGGGTTTGGGTTGTGTCTTACAGCAGCATGGGAAGGTAATTGCCTATGTTTCCAGGCAGTTACGTCCCAATGATAATAACTACCCTACCAACGACTTAGAGTTGGCAGCAGTTATCTTTGCTCTGAAGTTGTGAAAACACTATCTATACGGAGAGCGTATGGAGATCTTCACAGACCACAAGAGCTTGAAGTATGTGTTTACACAGAAGGAGCTCAACATGAGGCAGCGTAGATGGTTGAAGTTGATGAAGGACTTCGATATTGTACTGCAGTATCATCCAGGGAAGGCGAATGTGGTTGTCGATGCTTTGAACAGATATCCGACAGCCATGTGTTTGATGGTAGATCATCACTTGCTAGTAGATATGGAGAGCCTGGGGATCGAGGTGCTAGTGCCAGGGATAGAGATGCAGATGTAGGGTCTGCAGATTCAGTCGGACTTGATAGAGAGGATCAAGTCAACTCAGTTCGATGATGTTGCTCTGTGGTGCATTCGAGAGCAGGCTCGAGTAGGATTGGTGGATGAGGAGTTCACCATTGCAGAGGATGGTGCATTGAGGCACGGTTCTAGACTGTGTGTGCCCAGCGGAGTGCTTCAGGAGCAGGTTATGCAGGAGGCCCACCGATCTCAGTATTCTATGCATCCATGTGCTAACAAGATATATAGGGATCTGAGGGAGCATGTATGGTGGTGTGGGATGAAGCGGGAGGTAGCACGCTTTGTCGCTAGATGTTTGGTCTGCCAGCAGGTGAAGGCAGAGATACAGAAGCTAGAAGGTTTGTTACAGCCGTTGTCCATTCCGGAGTAGAAGTGGGAACACATCACGATGGACTTTGTTTCTGGATTGTCGCATACACCCGGAGGAAAAGACGCGATTTGGGTCATCGTAGACAGGTTGACCAAATTAGCTCATTTTTTGCCATTTAAAGTGGGCTTGTCTACCGAAAAGCTAGTAGAGATGTATATGTGGCAGATCGTCAGGATTCATGGAGTTCCGGTGAGCATTATCTCGGATCGAGATAGTCACTTTACTTTCCATTTATGGCAGAGTCTGCATATTAGCTTGGGCACTCAGCTAAAGTTTAGTACTGTATACCATGCTCAGACAGACGGACAGTTAGAGAGGACTATTCAGACACTCAAGGACATGCTGCAAACTTGTGTCTTGGATTTCGAAGGATCCCAGGAGGATCACCTGCACTTAGTAGAGTTTGCTTACAACAACAGTTTTTAGGCCAGCATTGAGATGTCACCTTTCGAGGTACTGTACAGGCGTAGGTGTCATACACCCTTGTCTTGGGATGACGTTGGAGAGCGAGCTTTATTGGGACCTGAGATGGTTGTAGATGCGCCGAGAAGGTAAAGCTCATCAGAGATCGATTTCGTGTGGCGTAGGACAGACATCGATATTGGACCGATAGCTACCGCAGATCTTTGGAGTTCAAGGTACAGCTTAGAGATAGGATTAGAAGTAGGTTTGTTTGTTTATGATTTTATTTGATCATGTTTGATTATTTATTTAATTTGAGACCTTGTTTGTGATTAGGTTGGAGATCTGGTTTTTCTGAGTGGAAAGCTTAGCCCGCACTTCATCGGACCTTTCGTAATCAGTGGGAGAGTCGGTGATGTGGCATACATGCTAGATTTGCCACCTGCACTAGTGGGTGTCCACAACGTATTCCACGTGTCGCAGTTGAGACGGTACGTGGCGGACCCTAGCCATGTGCTCGATCATTCGAAGATTGAGATGGGACCTACTCTTAGCTATCTAAAGCAGCCTGTGGAGATTCTGGATCGACAAAAGAAGGTACTGAGGAACCAGACGATACCCTTTGTTTGCGTTGCATGGAGGCATCATTCTCCAGGAGAGTCTACTTGGGAGCGGGATGATGAAATACGCGAGCGATACCCTTATCTTTTTGGACCTTGAGGTATGATTGTCTATCCTTCTCATCAGTTTAGTTTCGCCTTTCAATTTTGAGGACAAAATTCTTTTAAGGAGGGTAGACTTGTCACTACCACATTTTTGGCTTGAGGGTATTTTGGTCATATTTTTGACTTTTTGGTTATTTTGAAATTTTATTATATAAATGTGTGTTATTTGCTTAGTTGAGACTTGACTTAGAATTTTAGCCTAATCTAGGTTGGTCATGAGCTTAGAATCTTGATTAGAATATCATACTAAGTGACAAGATTAGCAATATCTAGATATTTCTAAGTAGGATATTTTCTGCTTAAGATATTTGTAGAAAGAAAGCCTTAGGATCAATTTGAACCATTGATTTGACTTGAAATCATGTGGAAAAGCCTTAGTCACACATCTACAACTAAACCTAACCCTAATTTCCTAGTGTTGCCGGCCATAGAGGCACCCTTCCTCTTATAAAGTAACATTTAGTAGCCCCTTGCCTCTTTTGAATACCTACAAAGAACCCTAACTTGTTCTTCTCCAAATTCCTTCCCCTTTATCCAAATTGATCCCAAATTGAGGCTACTCTCTTGCATTGGGATTCGTTTCAGAAGTGGAGGCTTGCTTGCAAGGAGTGGAGCTCATTTGGACATTGCTTGAGGAAGAGAACTTCTCATTTAGGAGCCTTTTTCATTGAGATTGACTCTCAATAGGTAATCCCTTCAAATCACCTCTAATTCTTGATTTCTTTCCATAGATGCATCCATCTAGGTGTCCCCTAGCTGTAGAGTGAGTTTGGTAGGAATTGGACTTGGTTTTGGTGTACGTATCGGGCACGTGTCAATGTCTATGCTTGAGTGTTTGATGAAATATCCCAAAGGATTTATTTGCATAATTTCAAATTCTATTTGAACAGATTTGTAGATCTATAGGTTCTCTTTGATTTTGTATATGACTGAGTTGGAAATCGACCTCGTGTTGTGTCCAAATGGGGACATGACACGCCGCACGACCATCCGGTCGGTGTCATGCTACTCGAATGCACTTTCTCTGTGTCTATGTCACTTGGATACACGACACTTGGCATGTTCCTTGGGGCAGTGACTGGCACGTCAGCCCCCAAGTGGCATGACGTGTCGTGTCGTATCGGCCTCGTATTTTGGATCGCACCGATTTTGCGTACACAGCGAGTAGGCGTGTCTGGGCTCTGATACGCGTGTCGTGCAGAGTGTAGACACATCGTGGACACATCATGTTGTTTCGAAGGTATATCCCTATATGTGGACTACACGTGGACACAACCACGTGGCTCCACGTGAGCCGTATCGTGTCCATGAACTCGTGGACTCGCCGCACGAGCCTGTGCTGTACAGGCATATCTGTGTGTGTTCTCGCGTGATTGAACTCCTCGTGTCCTATTTTATGGACACGATATGACTCAGGTGACACCCTCTCATGTGCACGACACTACCACTTGCTAATTGTGATCTTAATTGGTTTTGAGTTGTAATTTAGGGTTGCCCCTTAATTTCTGATACCTGTGTTCAATCTGAGTATTTCCAGAGTTTTAAAATGTGAATTAATTGATATTAATGCTAATTTATAATGTTAACACATATATACATATATGGGATGTATGTTTACATGCTGGGTTCGACTGTGATATGGTTTTGATTCAAGTTTGGCTTTTCGCACACTCTTATATATACACACACACACACACACAACTGCCATGTACACAAACTGAACACTATATTCAACCCCTTGCTGTACACATAAACCTAAGATTGGGATCGCAACCTTAAAACCTGAGAATGATTCCCCCTTACTATTCAGTTTTAAACACCATGTTTGCACTCTCATTTATTCATGTGACACATTACTGTCACACACACATTTCTCTCTATGTATGTATATATAATTGCAAATATGCATATATGTATATATGTATTATATATATAGGTCTTGTACTAGCCTATGATTATATAGTTTGGATGTGTACATATATATGGTAGTTTAGAGATTGGGTTGAGTTGTAATATATAGAATATATGTGCTAGTGATATGTATATGTGACTTTGGTATACTTGGCATGCATAGGCTTTGGTTTTGGCTAGGCCTAGTTGACTAAACCTAGACTAGATAACCTAGAGTTGACCAAGTGTTGACCTTAGCCTAGAAATGTCTAACCTAGACTAGTTTGACCATGGTTGACCAAACCCTAACTAGGTTGACCTAGTTTGACTAGTGTAGTTGACTAGAGTTGACCAAGAGTTGACTTTAGTCTAGAATGACTTAGACATCATGTAGAATGCATTCTAAATTTCAATATTACCATTCTGGACATGTTGTGACCTGTGTTCCTCTAAATAGGACTCATCTACTCTGTCTGGACATCTACACTTACCAGATACTCAGGATATCAGGCGAGTACATTCTTTGATTGTTTCATACTTACTAGAACTTATATTCTTGCTCTAGATTACTTTACTTGATGCTGTCACGTTGGTGACACGGATTGGTACTATATGGATCTTTTTATGAGATGTTATCCCCCTCGGGAGCATCGGATACTTCATGTCATGTGTGTTTCACTTACATCATGTATCTCTATGCTTTCACTATTCATGTATACTCTTGTGATTCGTGTAATCTCATGTTCACAGAGCCCTCATGAATCAATTTCACGTGCTCTCGTTTATGAGACAGTGAAATCATGAATCTTAACATAACTTGTTTCGATCCTTGTGTATTGATTGGAGATGAGGGAGTAGAAATAGTCATGTGAATAATTCCAAAGTAGTGTAGTCATGAATCAACTATGTAGTATAGCTATAAATTATTTTCAGCTGTTCACATGTCTATCTTGTACTCTGAATCACTAGTCACTGATAGTTCTTTATTTATAGTAGATATTTTTATTACATTCATCTCTTTTACTTCATGTATATTCTTTCAGTTATTCATGTATCTTACTCTATTGCATGCTTTATATTTTCTGACATGATATGAACTACGTGAGATGTATTGTGCGTGTTCTTATCCTGACTGGACCTGTTGATATATTATAGAGGATGAGGACGAGGCTTTTTGTACCACTTACTATGGAGCAGCCTTAGACGACACCTGCGATCTGGACCTCCAGCAGGATCCACTAGCAGTAGAGGATGATACCCCTATAGTTTAGGCTTGCTAGCTTAGACTTTATCTTATTTATGTTGTCTTGTCTCATTTGGATACTTTATTGTATATATTTGGGATCTTGTGTTATTTAGATGTTTTGTGGAGATGTTATCTTAGACACTTAGACTTCTCTCCTGTTTGTATTTTATTTTGGGGATTCATATCATATCATATCTATCTATCTTATCGTATCTTCTACCTTAGATTGTGATTGAGATTGTACCTATCTTATTGTTCCTCCGTTCGGAGAGTATATCTTGTGCAGTTATATTTCATACTGTGTTAGATGTTGTGACTTAGGATAGCGTTCTACTGTCGACACTGCGACGAAGGCTGGACATACCCACTTCTCGTGTCCCTACACTGGGTGCGGGTCGTGACAGTAGGTTAGTAGATTTCTATATTTGAAAAGGTGGAAGATTGTCAAAGATGCATGGGTTTAATGCATGTGGTCTGCTACTAAAGGTCCAAAAATTAATTAAATATATCTCTAATTGATTTTGGCGACCCCAGATAGGCTCCACTAAGTTGGGTAGGCTAGGTTATGGTCCAAACAATTACTCGAATTGAATTAAACAACGAAAAGACTATAAATGGGGTCATATGTGTCATTTGTAAATAAGTAGCACTTGGGAACTCAATTCAGTGGGACACCATTGGCATGTGTAGTATGATCAAAATAGGTCAAAATTATATATTGGATCGTTTAGGTTGGATTGATGTCGAGTCTCGAAATTAAGTTGAAAAGTACGACAAGTTTTACGGTAGATGGACAAATGGCCTAAATTGACCCGAAAGTTGTGTGACAAAAATAGAATGCAAAGAAACATGTTTGAGTGGGACATGATATATCAAATGAAGATAAACTTTTCTATATCAAAACACATGAAGGACGTTTCTAGAGATTAGCATTTTTTGTGCTCCAAAAATCAAAGCTAAAAAAGTGTATTTAATGATCAAAATAATAGTAGAAAAAATATATGTTAGTAACTATATTAAATAAATTAAATTAAATAAATTAAAAAACTCTAAAAATTTGGTGGGGGGCTTATAACTACTACTGGCCTGACCACCATCGACCAATCTCCGACCATCCTCCATTTCTTCGGTTACCACCTCCGCTCCGGCTGACCCAGCCATCTCTCTCCCTACTCTTCCTTCATGTCCGATCTCCTCCCGACCTCTCCTCTGTGGAACATCACCACAGAACACCACCGTCGTCCCTTTCTCGACGAACCACTACTATCTCCACTAACTACTCCTCAACTATTTCCCGACCAATACCGTCTTTGCTTCACCCACATCACCTGTAGCACCCCCGCCATCATCATCATCCACCACAACCGACCGCCCTCCAGTTTCCTCTACAGCCTCCCTGTCCCTACCTGCAGCGCCGCTCGTGCTCGACAAACAACAATCCTTGTGAGCCACTGCCAAGCTCTGTTCGACATTGCGCCCCTCCGACGCCAGCACAGATCCGCATCGGCAGCCCGGCTCCCCACTTTACTGTACCCGCACCTACCTATCGTAAGCAGCATCCTCGATGACCGTACCGCCGGATATTACCCCGGCCAGATCCGCCTCCATGCCCTGGCGTCGAGGCCCTCTCGATCTGCTCTCCATCCCCTCATCTCTCTCTCTTGCTCCCTCGATCTCTCAGTTTCTCCCTTCCTCTTTGTTCTCTCTCTCTCTCTCTCTCCCTCTCAAACTTTTTTATTTTCTCTGAGCCTCACCCTCTTCCTCTCTCTCTTTTCTCTCTCTTCCTTTGTTTTTGATTAGAACATCAGGGTGAATGAATAAGGTTTTTTTTTAATTTATTTGATGTGTTATCGATTTAAGTTTTATTGGGCACAATATATTTTGGGTCCTAAAGCCAATGTGTTTGGCTCCAATCTCTTGACTGGGCCTAAGCCCAGTCGTAGATCTAGACTATATGGGCTGATCTCAGTCTCTTTTAGAGATGTAGTAATATACTGTTAATAAATATCATTAATATTATGATTTATTATTATTGTTATTAGATTACAATAAGTGACTATTATTATTGTTATTAGTATTAATGTTATTAAATATTATTGTTGTTGTTGTTGTTGTTATTAATATTTTATATAATAGTATGGGCATGGGCCCTATATTGTATACACAAATTGGGCTTCGAGCCCTACAATTTATTTAACCATTTATTTTATGGACCTTGGTCCTACAGTAATCAATTGGGTTTGAACCCAATAAACATATTATTAATTTGATTTGATTTCATAAATTGGGCTTGGACCTTAAATTACCTATTCGGACCTCCGGCCTTAAAGATTTACATATATATATTGTAAATAATTTCTTAAAGTCAATTATGACTAGTAATTTTATAGGAATATTTTATATTAGTTCTTCAGAATATTTCATTCTCGACCATGACTAAAATTCCTTAATCAATTTTCTTTTGGCTTATTTAATCAAATCACGATCATGATTAACCAAATCATTTTTTTCTCGATTATCGTGTTGACTCCAAAATATGACTTATATATATCAAACTGGGCTACTTTGACTATTCTGGACTCAGTAGAACTATCTGTTTCATCATTTGGGATCATTTGTTGCAATTTAGCTTCTAAGCCATTTTGTGTCGTGCACGTCAACTACAACTATTTAAGGCAAGTTCACCATGCTTTATGTTTCATTATACATTATAACTGCTACTATCATGTATTTCCTAGTTGGTTGTCATATTGAGACACGATTCTAACACATGAGGACTTTGCTTTAATCTGATTCATGAACAATGAACTAGACTCATTTGGAATCTTTGAATCCCTTCTGAATCACCTATTTTGGATCTTTGAATCACATGTTACATGAATCATGGGAAAGGGGAAATACCAAGTAGTTATGTGACAATAACCAACTACCAGAATTATTTCAGAATGATAGTTCGACATACATCTCATGTATGTTTGAGCCGCACCTTTAGAATCACCAACCCAAGCCGGTTACATAATGAAAATAGTATTTCAAACCCACTTAGCATAGTTTTGTCGTACTTGATCTTGCATGATTATTTTGGTAGCATAGTTAGTTCTTTAAAATTACTTGTCTTTATATACCAGCTACTTAGAATTATTTATCATTATCTAGTGTAATATTTTATTACCATGTACAATCTCTTTATCTAGTTACTTGTTACATTATTTACATGACTTTATTTTGTATCATGTGACATTGTGTGTGGTGTTATTTGCTCCAATCACGACTATATAACTATTTTTAAGCATTGTCAATGACCGTTGTACCTCTTTGGACCTTTGAACCATGTGATGAAGCAGGACGAAGCAATCTTTGGAAGGATCTATTTAGGACTTTTACTTTCTTAGTTTTCCCTTCTTAGTTTCATTTCCATTAGTTGCTACCAGATTTGTCTCCGGAAGACTTTTTAGTGTTTGGTAATAATTTGTGATCAACTCTTGGATTCACTTGCTTATGTTACTTGATTATTATCTTATAAAAAAATCTGGTTATTTCTCTATTATGTATCTCTTTAGCACTTTGATTGAGTTAGCTTGCTTGACTTGCTAAAACAATACGGTACGTCGCTAACACGAAATAGGCTGGGCTTGCCTCACGATCCTGTACCCGAATATCATGCGGGCGTGGGTCGTGACAATTTTCTCCTCGATTTATGTGCCTAACTCTATCTTTTGACATTGATCGTATTCCTGGACTCCATTTTGACGTGGTTCGCACATATAGACTTTTTTTTCATTTAATTTTCATACCATTTTTTCTTTCATTTCAGTCAAATTATGGTCTTTGTTTTTCCTTAGTTGTGTGCATACCTATTTCATGTATCGTTTATGCTATTGAGTTTCGAACGATGTGTCTACTTGCTTATTTCAAACCACCGATGACTCTCTTTAAACCAATGGGTCCGTCTACAACCTCGTTTTTTTTGCGATTTAGCATCATCTAAAATTATGGATTGTTTTTTTCCCTTGGCACTTTATTAGGTGCCAACAACACATGTTAAGTTACTTGTGATATTGGTACCTAACTTGAGATAACGATATCAACGTAAGTGACTTGTGATCTTGGTACTTAACTTTTGATCAACTTAAGTAACTTATTGTCTTGGTACTTAACTTTTGATCAATGTAACTTATTGTCTTGGTACTTGTGATATTGGTGTGTAACTTATGATTAGTGTAAGTGACTTATGATATTGGTACTTAACTTGTGATATTGGTACATAACTTACGTTATTGGTAACTTATGATGTTGGTACTTAACTTGTGATATTCATACCTAACTTTTGGTCAACTAAATAACTTATAATTTTAGTACTTTTGATATTGGTACCTAACTTATGATCAGCGTAAGTAGCTTGTGATCTTGCTTAGTTAGCTTGTGATATTGATACTTAAATTGTGATATTGATATGTTACTTGTGATGATGATATATAACATGTTTGTAATTATTGTATTTTCTTATGAATAAACTGTACAAGTACTAGGGACAAAATATTATATAATTTTAGACGACACCGAATCGTGAAACATAGATTGGGAACGGATTCACCGATTTAATATCAGTTTGTAAACACGAAGCACGCCTCTTTCTGAGCTCGGTGTTGTAAGGCACACGAAACATAATTGCATACAAATTGAAACAAAAAATTTACCAAAGTCAAAGTGAAAATAAACTATATCAAGATAATAATGAAAGATATTTTAAGATTATGGACGCAAACTGCGTCAAAAATGAAGTTCAAAAATGCGATCAAAGTCAGTTACGTAAAATGGTGAGTAAATAATTAATTGTGGACCCAATAGGAATCATGTCGGTTGCTGACATTGTTTTCGTTCAAAGAAAATTAAAAAAGATACTATATGTGTGAAAATCGAGAAGGTTGGGAAGGATTTGTAAATTAGTGGGAAAAAATAAAACCATTTACCATGAATTCTATATTGTTAAACTTGCTTCATATTTGGTTCGCGGAAAGGAAAGTAAATCAATTCTTTGTTTTTTTTCTTTTCATTGAGAAATTGTACTTTTTATTAATTTTCTTGTTTTTGGAAAGGACAGAACAATGAAAGAGAAAATGAATCCTTAGGATGGAAAAGTGAATCCTTCAGGACAGATGGAGAACTATTTTCTTTTTCTTTTTTCCTTTGAATTTTTTCTTAATTTTTTTTTTGACATTCAAACATAGAAGACTTGATTCTGTGAATCAGACAAGAAATTACTGTATGGAGAAAGTGGATAGTAGATGGATATATTAGTAGTTAGGGATTGGAAAGAAAGAAATGATAGAGAAGAGCCTTCAGATGTAGCGTCAGAAAACCGGGTGTGGGGGTGGGCGGGTTTAATCATCCAAGGATTATATAGCCTATTGGAGCCTCTACACTACTGTCATTATTTTTATTTTTATATTTTGGCAAACTACCAAAACAATATCTCTTCCCCTTTAACTCTCACTCTTTCCGGGCACCATTCCCCCTCCTCTTCAGTAGAGATCTATTGAACTCTCGCTTCTAATCCTCAATTCCATAAAAGAAACATTCGAATCAAAATTTGGATCGAGACTGGAATAGAATAGAGAAGGATGGGTTCCTTCCTATGAGGTCAGCTTCGCTGTGGTTCCCACACTTCTCTCCCCATTGCTCTCTTTGGATGTTAGGTTATGTGTTGTTCAAGTCCACATAGGCTCTTAGACGTTGTGGGAGCTTTTATTTTTTTCTTTCATATTTTGTTTGTCTATTTTTGTTTGTTTGTTGTTTTGGTTGGGTTATTGTTGATACTCGGTCTCTATTCTTTTATGAGATTGATGATGGAGGTATATTAGATCTTTATTGTTGCTATGACGCATATCCTATAAGATAATCTTCTGATCGTGTTTGTTTGCTGGTTTCATTTCTGCGGAATTTCTTTCTTGGTCTATTCTTGAATTTTTTTTTCTTCCACGGGTTATATATATATATATATATATATATATATATATATATATATATATATATATATATATATATTCACACTATTTTTTTGTTGTTGTTGTTGGGCTGTTGTTGATAGTTCCTATTTGTTATGAGTTTAAGTATGAAGGTGCATAGATCTTTATTTCTTTATGATCAGTTGAAAAGTTAATCCTATGACATCCATCATGAGGTGTGATTGAATAATGGTTCTCTTATGATAGTTGGTGTACCTTTGCTGAAAGCATATCTATCAATTCATTTGTTCTTAATAGTAATTGAAATCTTCTTTCCTCTTGTTAAGAGCTTGGCTTATTCATGTGATTTCTTTCTTCCTTTCTTTTTCTAGCTAATTGTACTTTTCAAATCATTTCAATTGGCTATGGGATAAATTCCTCGCCGAGGTCGTTATCTTCATCCAAGTCTTCTCCCAGAAGAAGGCTTTATAAAGGAATTGACAATGTTTTAGTAATCCTCTATCGGCCTGACGTAAACATTATAGCCATGGTTGCTAGGAGAATGAGAGGGCCATGTCATAAAACCAAGATGGACAGTTGGCCGGTAGGTAGACCTACCTTTTGGCTATGCAGTGTATTGTAATTTAAACTCGTGCAACCAAAGAGCAAGCTATGGATTAGATTGTTCTTGTAAATGTGATTAGGTGTGTAAACTTATTGATGTGAAGCTTTTTTAGATGTTTTGTTATAAAAGTATGAACAATCGGAAACTTGTAATCAAATTGATCTTCTTCCCTTCACTATTTTGAAGAAGTTTTGTACGATCATTCAAAAATGTAATCCTCTATTATCCATTACGATTTTTAATTGATTCGTTTTTCTTTTATAGTAGATAGGCCTTGTTGACAGGGGTAAAAAGAAGTGAGGGTGTATACCTATCAATGTTTAGGATGAATTTGTCAAGAATATGACATTCCCATGGGTAACAATGATAACGGAGATTTTCCTATTGTATGAGATTAGCGTATGTTTTTTTGGCCCTCTCTCTTGTTTTATTTTATTTTTCTTTCTCTAAATTAGATGTGTAGCTTATAAACTTTTATTATGGAAGTAAAACTGATCAGACCATAGCTTGTAAAACTAATCCGGCCAAGAGTTTATCTTGTAACATTCAATCAAATGTAGCTTGTAAATGTTTTGTTATGAAAGTAAAACCGATCCGAAAATTCTACTACAATAATCTTCCTCCAATTGTTTGTTCTTTTGCAGATTCTGTAAAAAAAAAGTTGTTTATTCTGATTTGTGGAGTTGATGGGTAGAGGAAGAGGGAAGGGAAAGAAGTTGACAGTGACTACAAGTCACGACGATCCGGACAGTGGCTTTGAAGAGCCTCTACCTCCATATAGGAGAAGAGGAAGGCCTCAGAAGCCTTTGAAGGATGACATAGATGAAGAGGAGGATGAAAAGATTGAAGAAGAAAAGGAAGGAGATCTAAAACTTCAAACACCCACCAAAGAGACCAAAGGATCGGAAGGATCAGTTGAGAGTGGTAAAAGGAGGCGGCGGCAGCCTCATGTAAAGGAGACTTCACTCTCTGTTTCAGAGGACAATGGTAGTGGTATCAGTTCTAATATTGAAGAGTCGACTAGGACAAATGGTTTCCGACTAAATGGAAGCCGGCGGAAGAGTAAGCCTCGGCGTGCTGCCGAAGCTGGAGTTGATTTCGATTGAGAAAATTTTGCCAGTTGGTTCAGGCGAGTCACTTGTATTTGATGGTTTGTCTTCTTTTTCTTGTTTTATTTTTAACTTTCATTGTTCTTCCTCTCCATTGTGCTAGAAGCTAGTTATAACACTAGGTGTTTTTTTCCCTAAGCCACAGAACTGGCCTTTACATAGTTTATGTAGTCTTCTTGTATCTTCTATTTGCTGCTGAACTCAAACATTAGCTTGTATGTAACTTGTTCCCTCGTTCAGTAATTTTTCATTTTGTTAACCAGCAATAAGTTGTATATATATCTGCATCTCACCGTCATAATTATGGAAGACATGTTTTTCCTGTGACATTAAAGCATTAGAATTTTATGAGCTAGATGTTTTCTAGGTTACTTCTGTCCCTTTATTTAAGAGAAAGAACCAATTGAGTACAATATGAGAGAAAATGGTGAAAGATGGCTTGAACATGTTTAACATGTATCATAGGCGCACTGCTTAGTAAGAGGGATAAGATATTAGTTAAAGGAATCCTTAACAAGTCTGAGACCCACTGGTTTGAACTCGGAAGGACTAAATGAACTTGAGTTGGTGATTGTGGATGCAATATGACATTAACAGAGCTGAAGGAAAGAAAATGATTCACGTAGCAGACACACAGTCTGCTATTTTGTCTAGTTTCAGTTTGTTCTTTTGAATTGTTTGCATCCAACTTTGATAATGCTTATGAGGCTTGCTATTGTAATTGGCGAGTTGTCCATTCATAGTTGAGGTAGGAATGGTTTCATATAGTGGTTGCAAAATTTTTGGAACGCATGCATCTTTGTTATTGCTGTTGTTCTCTTTGGTGTATTCATTGATCTAATTTTTCCACGTCAACTTGTTTTCTTAGTGACTTGTGTATTTTATGTCTTTAGGTTCATTACTTCCATTATACATGTTGGATAGGTACTGAACTTGTATCATACCCAGTTAGGTTTCAAGACTTACACCAAAACAGTGGGATTACATTTGTGATAATTAACAAAACTTAGACTCAACTACAAGAAAATAACTCACACAAAACAAAAGAACAAACACAATATACAAACTTTACTGCAACCTAAAGGAATAATCTATCGCTAGCTGATACTTGATAGCCTGCTGCTGGAATCCATTGCTTTTGTCGGTAAGAATCCAACATCAAGTAGAGCTTTCTCGTCTTTGGACAACCCTTCCCCTTTTAACAATCTGTTGCATTAGGAATTGAGGTGAGTGTAAACTAAATGACAGGGAGGCTTAATGATTTTCCTTGTTCACCTTGCCAGTGAGTCTTTAGAGCCCTTTCCTGTCCAACACATCACCACTTTCAATTTTAGGCCCCTTGCCAGTAGACATCCTTTCTCATTATGTTAGCCCCCTTGCGTGCCAATTCCCATGCCACATGAATGTTTAGGCCCCCTGCCGAGTCGACACCTGTCACACCTCCCTAATTCATAACTGAGACTCTTGCTATTTCAACACTACCAACTCCCATGCCAAACCCTCTACACAGGCCAACTACCGATGTGAGAGAATGTCCCTTACTAATCCCTCACATCTTGGGTTCTATGCTCATTGAAGTCATGAAAAACTCTCGACACAATGCCCCTTACTTACTTTGATGCTCATCCATTCAACAACTAGTTCGAGGTGTCTAACTTCATTTTTGGAGTTTCTAATTCCTAATTTAATTGGCTACACTTAATGCATCGTAGACGAGGCGAAATCCAATTTCCGATTCTCTACTTCATCTATCAGGATATAGTATGTATTTTTTCACAATCTGATGATTAGGACATTAATAGTGGCTTGAAGGTAGTCATCAATTGGAATACATTGTCAATATAGGATGTCTTCAAATTATAGGTCCTCACACTACTGTGTAGATGACTAGCCTGAACCTGCACATAGTGTTGTAAGCTTCTCCAAAATCTCTAGAGGTCTAAACTACAATAATGTTTTCCTACATTATGTTTATCTGATTATCAGGAACATGTCGACTGTGATATATGTGCAAAGAGATGATCATCATGTAGACTAATATTACATTTTGAAGATATTACATTCCTAACATGATACTATGTGATATATGTGTAAATAACTATGCCTCAGCTCCCTGTTTTGATATATAGTCCTCTCCATTTTCTTGCAAGACTGAACTTGTTCATGAGTACAATCTTTGTAAGATCCTGATGTTTTCATACAGCGGATGCAACATGAATACCATATAACTATGTCTCAGCACTCTGTTTCTACATCATAATTCACCATTTTCATCCAATACAGCATCATTGCACCATAACTAGAATTATGTAGAAGTTCAAGATTTCTGTCAAAGGTCAAGATGTTTACATACCTTTACAGGTGATGTGAATACCTTAATGTTTAAATTCTCTAGCAAGATTGGAGAAACACTGTAATTTACTATGTCTCAGCACTCTGTTTCAATTTCATAACTTTCCATTTTCGTCCACTACAAAATCAATGCATCATACTTAAAATTCTGTCAAAGCTCAAGATGTTTCGACAGTACTGTTGTCTATAAAAGAGCCTCTATATTGCACATGATATGATGGATATATTTAATTAACCAGCCATAATACTTATGAGAAATATTTATGATTATGGAAACACGATATCTGTTTAGCTTAAGTGCTCCAAATTTGGATAAAGGCTTTTGTTCTTGTTGTTGTTGTAATGCTATACTTATTTTCAATATTTCACCCGATTCTCTGCATCTATCTGCAATTACTATCTAAATATGTTGGTATTGTTGCCTTTGGACTATAGTAAAATAGTTCCACATTGGCTACACCACCAAGTGAGTATCTCAATATAATGTTTTGCATGTGTTGAGGTGTGCACATGGGGTGTGGTGGGGCACATTTGGGTGCCATGTGGGGGTGTTTTTCTAGAAGAAAAAGGGATTAACTCCAACAAGGAAGCATGTTGCTTTTTGTTGTTCGGACTCGAACTCGGACACGGGCTCAAGGATACTTCGTGCATGCACGGGCGCGTATGGGAGGTAGGCGTGGACTGGCACAAGATTATGCTGATTGCGGGATGATCTAACATATCAAACTTTATTTTTTGAGTATTGGTATTTTAGTCCCACATCGAATAGGAGAAGTGAAGTCTCACTCCACTCTATATATAGAGCCCCCTTGCCTCCTTTGTAAGATGCACCAAAATAAGAAAGTAAAGGGAGCCCGTTGAGTCCAGGTAGCCCGTTTGAGTCACAAAAAAGTTGACTAGCAAGCATTCCAGAAGTTATTCGAGAACTTGCTGGTTCTTGGAAGCGGATCGTATAAAGGCGAATTTTGCTTCGAGCAACGGTAATTTTTATTACCCCAGCAGGGCTGTTGAAATCTTATTTTTTTTCTTTCTTCTTCTTGGTTGGCTGCAGGTTCTTCTGGAGAGCAAACTCGTTTGCAGGAATCTCCGAAGTCAGAGCAAATTAATTTGCAAGAGGTCTCTGAAATCCTTCATAATCAGAACAGAGAGCAAATTTATTTGCAAGAAGTCTATGCTTTCGATTGTTGCTAAATCAGAATTGAGAGCAAATTTATTTGCAAGTGGTCTCAATATTCTAATAGTTCCTCCATCTAAATCTGTTTTGGTAATAACAATCTCAAAGCAAGATCCGGATCAGATGGAGAACTGTCTAACAATCCTTCTCGATACAAGTTTTAACAAACTTGAGAATATTGATGGACATCACTTCCAACATTTGGATGAGAAAAAGTTCTTTGTCAAATGGTTGGATGAGTGTTGGGCCTAACTATCCAAGGAGGAGGATGCACATTACATGGCAGATCGAATTTGCCGATAGTGCATGGATGCTAGAGCAAACGAGAAGTCTCTCAAGGAGCATCTCAAGAAAAATGAGAAGAAGACCAAGGTATTTGTGCATATGGCTCAGTTATGTGCATAAGATCTGTTCAGATTATGCATATGTATGCATATGTGTCTCTTCAGATAATGCGCGTAGGTTTTCTTCAGATCATGCATATGTGTGCACATGTATTTTGCTCGATGTGACGCATGAATTTTGCTCCAACTATGAGCATGGCAGTGCATGGCGATCTCGGCGCATGACTGCATATGCGTATGGTAGAGTCTGCTCGGATGAGGAACATGGGACAGCCCGGGTGATGCGCATGGATTGGTGCATAGGTTTTGCTCTAATATGCGCATGGTTTCGACTGTATAAGCGTGAAGATTCTCCAGGAGTGTAATAATCCTATATGAAGATAGTTTCATCTTGGTGGGGTTAGTTACGACTGTGGCTTGGAGGGTCATTTGAAGGAGAATTCCAAAATAGCAAGGTTGAGTCATCTAGTGTGGTAGCTGATTAGTAGGTAGACACCGGTGGATCTAGCCACACGTGCTCTAGAAGGAGCTGTTCACCTAGGACGAGCCTAGCTGTGATGAAGGTCTCAATGGCGAACATATTGCTAGCAGAAGATCTGGGGATCGGGATAATAGTCTTAGACTTTCGGAAAGTCGCTGACACTGGTGTACATGTAGCACGTACCAGTTATTTCTGAGCACCTGATCTCAAGAAGTCTGTTGTGCGATACGGACTTGAAGATGGACATTCATGCTGGTAAGATATTGGTTTCTTGCCCAGGAAAATACTTTGGAAAGATGTTTAGTATCAAGAGAATGTTCGGACTTTTGCTGCTGATGATACAGTTTCTTAATTGAGTTGTGACAAATGGACTAGGACATGTGCTATGTAATAGCAGACTCAAGATGTCTAATCTAAACCTTATCTCTAGAATGCGGGGATAAGGGGGTGGAGGATTATGAATTCTATGCACGGGACAAAGATTGTCAGGAGGTTGCACAGACGATTATACTAAAGTACATATCTACAGAGTTGGTACACATAAATCTGTAACTTTCATCAATTCTCCATAGAAGCCGAATTGAAGTGTATTAATTCTTTCACAGATGATTTCTTGATGTATTCGTATCGGAAGATAGAGCATTCGAGAAGTTCAGGGACTTCATGACTGAAGCTGAACGTCTAGCCGGTCAACAACTCAAGAGACTCAGAAGTGGTTGAGAATGAGAGTATCGTTTTCTTGGATTCGCATCGTTCTGCTATGAAAATAGAATTGGCTATGAAACGACTGCTCTGTAGTCTCGTTATATACTCAGGATTGATCAAGGTAGAGAGTATTGTTTTCTTGGATTCACATCGTTCTCCTATGAACATGGAATTGACTATGAAACGACTGCTCCGTAGTATCTCTAATCCAAAGGAGTTTCAAAGATGTAACTACCACTTTTCCAGAATAAGGATAATTTTGTCAATTCATAATTATTATGTAATGTGAATATTTATTTAGGAATATTGTGTGTATTTATTTAATTTATTTGGGTTAGTTGGTATGGTTAAAAGTTAGCCCAATTGTAGACTTGTGTTAGTGGACCGGTTAGCCTAGACACTAACTAGAGCCCAATAATTAGCAAGTCATGACTCATAAACCAACTCATTAGACTAGTTCCATTAGACTAATTATTCATGACCAATTAGTTCATTTAGAGATTAGGTCTTGTCCAAACTAACCCCAAACCTTCACATTGCATTTATTTAGCCAAATGACAACTTAGAGGGCATGTTTGGTATTTTGGGTTAGGCCCTAACCTAGGAAGCATGGCCGGCCATATAGGGATTCCCTCTCCTCTCCACTTTATTTTATTACAAGCCTCCATTTTCCTAATTTGGAGCTCTTGCCATTTGGAGCCATTCCACCATTGATTTCTCTCAAAATTCTACTCATTCCTCCACCATTCTTCACATTCTCTCAAGAAGGAAGTGCTTACAAGGAGTTTCGAGCTAGGTGCTAGGAGGAGAGTCCATTTGCTAAGGAATTTCGTGTCGGGTTCGTGTCCATTGGATTGTTCATTGGGAATCCATCTCCCAATAGGTATAACACCCTCTAACCTTGTCATTTCAATTCTAATTTTGATATTGGACCCTTAGGAACTCACTCATGGATAAGGACAACCCTTAGGAAGAGTTTTGAGGCTCTAGTGAGTCCTCGTTTGAAAGTTAGAATAGGTTTTGTGCTATTTTGGGAAGAAATCTGAGAGTGGCACACCAAGTGTTTGTTGAAATGTCTCATAGACTAAAATAGACTTGTGGGTAGTATTTGAGGCTAGTATCGTGTCCACAAATGGATACTAATAGGATGTGTCTTGATGTATTAGGACACAGGACCAATTTGGGAATTTTTGGACCTTGACACTTTGGTGCACACATTATCATGACAAGTGACACAAGCCAATGGCTCACTAGTTACATGTATTCCAATATATAGATATCTTTGTATTCATACTTTCTTATAGGCATAAGTATTTGAAATTATATACACGTATACCTTGTATAGACATATAACCATATGTGAGTGTTATATATAAATATATAACCTGTTCTTTCATGCTATCATATACTGTATAGAGATGGGGTAGAGTTTGCATCTTTGATGTAATGCTATGTGGATGGACTGATGTTCAGTCTTGAATAGGAAGAGGGTGAAATGTGTTTTAGTTGAACTGTTTAGGAGGATGTTTTGGTGTCAGTCATGGACTGATGTGAATCAGTTCTTCAACTGATTTGGGAGTTCACTAATGTATCAATGACATGGAGATATGTGTGTGTGTGTGTGTGTGTGTGTGTGTGTGTCTATATATATATAAGCATATACATGTACATATATATATCTATAGCATAGTGTAATCTGGTTAGCTGCCATATAGGCTATTATACTGTTATAGATATGATAAAGGGATATGAGCATTTGGTAATTCACTGACTGTAGAAGAGTGGATTAGTGAATCAGTAAAGGAAAGTGAGGAAGGGAGTGTGGGAGACTGAACCGAGGAGGCAACCCCACCTGTGTATCAGTTAACAAAACTGATTTGGGTTGAGAGATTTGTTTCCTGTGAACACTGAGAATGAATAGGAGAGAGATCAGTTTTAGACTGATATGAAATTGCAGTTGGGGTATTGATATGAAAGGGAAATGATGATTTGGTGGACTGTAATTGTAGTGCACTGTTGAGATATCAATATCTCAACTAATGCAAGGTTTGTGCCACTGCACAGGGCATGGCAAGGACTGATTTGTATCAGTCCATAAGGACTGATACATGGGGGAAGTTCAGTCCATCTTGACTGAACTCAGATTGGGGTTTCAGTCCCCTTTTGAACTGACCAAAGGGAGAGTCCAGATGTGGAGGCTCGAATGGTGGTAGACTGATGAGTATCAGTTTCAATTATTGTGGAGTGATACATTTGAGGTATGGGTTTTAGAGTGAGATATGGAATGCAGTCACATGTTAAGGGAATGAAGGTTAATCTCAGTTTTTAAAGGATAAGAAGAGGGGTGATCAGTCCTTGCACTGATGAGATACCAGTTATCTAACTGATATGGTATCAGTTGGTTTGGACTGATAGGCAGGGGGTTGCAAGGATATGAGGGAGAGCTTAGGACTGCCATGCAGGGAGCTTCTCCCTTAGGGTCGGGCACAGGTAAAAGGGCACTTTATGTATGAACATGGAAGGAGGAGAATGGGGTGTTCAGTCCATGGAACTGAACTGTTTGCATCAGTTTTCAACTGATGTGAGTGTTCAGTTTCTCCAGAAACTGATTTGTATCAGTTTATAAAACTGATATGAGATATCAGTCAAGACTGATATGATTGGGGGGGGGGGGGGGGGGGGGGGGGGGATTACAAATGCAATTGGAGGAAAAGAAATGAAGTAAGGAAAAGGAGGGGAGTGGACTGTTAAGCAAAGAGAAGGTTTAGAAGGGAATGTTGAATGATTGAATAGGTATGTATTGTGAGTTGAGGTAAGTGGCATATGTGGTAGTGCCAATATTTGGCATATGTGGTAGTGCCTATATATGTATCCTATATATTGCCTATATGTATCCTATATATATGTATACATATATATGTTATATAATGTTGTGAATAGATGAATAGGTATGTATTGTGAGTTGAGGTTAGGTTCTAGCTTTGAGGACTGTGGTGTCAGTCTCCAATAGGATTTGAATGATCAGTTATAAACTGATCCTGGGTACAGTCCATAAGGACTGTTGGGATAATGTGATCAGTCATGAACTGATCTAATGATCAGTCATGAACTGGTCATTGTTCAGTCCTTGACTGAACTGTCCCCAGTGTTGGTTCAGTTTTTAACTGAACAGGGGATATTCCTGTGGCAGTCTAGGTTGGTAGTTATGGAGGGGTTTGGGTATCCAAACATTAGGGTGTTATGAAGGGAAGGGGAAGGTTAGGTAATCAGTTAGGATTGAGGAAATTTTGAGTATTAGATAGGTATATGGATACCAAGGGTATCCTAGTATCCTATATTTTAGATATTAGTATTAGATAGCTAGGCTAGTTAGATTTGACTAATATTGACTAGTTGATAGCTAATATTGACTCGGTTTGACCAATTGACCTAGAATTGACTATTTGACCTAAAATTGGACTAGTATGACATGTTTCCAATTTCAAACCTGATATTGATACAACATTCTATATTTAGATCTAATGATCAGTCATGAACTGGTCATTGTTCAGTCCTTGACTGAACTGTCCCCAGTGTTGGTTCAGTTTTTAACTGAACAGGGGATATTCCTGTGGCAGTCTAGGTTGGTAGTTAAGGAGGGGTTTGGGTATCCAAACATTAGGGTGTTATGAAGGGAAGGGGAAGGTTAGGTAATCAGTTAGGATTGAGGAAATTTTGAGTATTAGATAGGTATATGGATACCAAGGGTATCCTAGTATCCTATATTTTAGATATTAGTATTAGATAGCTAGGCTAGTTAGATTTGACTAATATTGACTAGTTGATAGCTAATATTGACTCGGTTTGACCAAGTGACCTAGAATTGACTATTTGACCTAATATTGGACTAGTATGACATGTTTCCAATTTCAAACCTGATATTGATACAACATTCTATATTTAGGTCTTCGAGGCGCCGTCTCGGACGTCGCTGACATTTCACACTTGATCTCAGGCGAGTACATTCTCTGATAGTTTACATTATTTGATTTCTACTATGATTCTCGTTTTTAGCGATGTTATATTTGATTCTCGACACGTTGGTCACACGCACTGCAAAAAAAGTGACCTTTTGGGGCAACCAGAAACCGTTTTAAAAAGAGCCTATACCGTCCCAAATATTATTTGGGACGATAGTTGGGACGGATTTAAACGGTACTATTAGGGTGGCGTGGCAAAAACTTAAAGGACGGATATAACCGTCCTAATTGTTGTTAAATAACGGATGAAAATCGTCCTAATAATTTAGGGGAAGAGTCACAAAAGAATATAGTTCACTTTTAGGACAGTTAAAAATCTGTCCCAAAAGCTTATAACAATTATCTCAATTATTATGAAATTATTGTTTCCTTGCTCAACCTATAAAAAATAAATTAAAAATACATATATAACAAAAACCATATATAACTAACTATTTAAGTTCAAATGCATATTGCAAACTCTAAAGTACATTAACAAAAAAGTATTTGTAAAACATCATTAAATGTTATATCTCATCGTTTACAACATGAACCCAAAGCACTTTACATCATTGAGCATCCTTCCATCATTTGCAAAATGAACTCAAAATTCTTTACATCATTGAACGTCCTCCCATCATTTATAAAATAAACTCAAAATATTTTACATCATTAAGCATCATCTATCATCATTTACAAATTGAATCCAAAATGCTTTCCATTAAGCGACATCTCGCATCATTTGTAAAGTCATCCCAAACTCTTTTGAAGGACCTGCAAATAAAAGTAAAAAAAACTTGTTAACAAAAGACGATATATACATCAAGAATTTATGACATCACATATAAGAATACCATGTCCCGGTGTGTACAATTTTGGATAGAAACTAAAAAAAGTAATGAGAATACCATGACCATATATACTATAATATTTACACAAGTTTGTTGTTATAGAGATAATGCAGTTAGGAACTTCTATAGATAAAATAATTCCTACAGCTATATAATTCATAATACACTGAGCACCTAATTCTTGTTGTTAATATAATTCCTACATGCTTCAACCTATGTATCAATGATATGGGAATACCTGCTAAAGAAGAGCTTTCTTCGATACAAGAGGAGTCCATTTGGTCCTAACATGATAGTTGGCACCATGCAGCTCCTCAAACTGAGAATCTCCTAGTTTGAAACTATGATCAATCATCTTAGAGCGGCCAAACATCTATGCATTAGGAGAACATAACAATCTAAAAGAACCAAAATATCAACAAAGTTGCTTTTTATTATTAAACCATCACTAACCCAGAATGTCCAGTGACAAATGAGGTTTTGAAGTACCGAGCCTCATTGAAACCAAACATATGTCCATAATTTATCCTCAGTTCACTATCCCAATTTAAAAGGGTTTGAAGTACCTTACTAGTCTTCATGTGTCAAATTTTGTGCAGTAGCAGATCATTGGATATTTATGACAACCATGTGCACCATAAACTCCTTTCATCCTCATACATATATGTTTATAAACCACCGCCCCTTCCCAAATTATAAAATTATCCAAAGGTATTTAATAACGGAAGCTAATCAAATTTGAGAGGCATTTCAAACCTGGGAAAGAATTTTTTCTTTTTCTTTTACTATATGTTTGAGATATTGTCTGGAATCAAATTTAAAATCCACTTACCAACTTGGACCAAATGTTGTTTTAACATTTTCTTCAAGAGCTTGTTCAACTCTTTTAGGTCCCTTGGAGGAACAAATAACCCATCCACAAGTTGATTCTTAGGCTTCAAGAGAGAAACTTGCTGTGTACCAAACACCCCATTAGAACTCTTCTTTGGTACACTGGGTAGGAAAGGAACTTTTAGAGCCAATGAAAGACCAATTGTTGATCGGTTCTCCATTATTTTGATCAAAAGGTTAAAGGAGAATTCAAATAAATGAAGTACTAAACAAAAGGAAACAAGTCGCAATGCGTAGTTTAAATGTATCAATGATATACATGTACAAGTTAATTTAAGGGCTATAAATAAAAGTTCATTAAGGCCAGATCAAGCTACCAGACAACAAGTAAGTCTAAATAATCTGGCTTTAACATTATAATTTGTTTGTCCCAAAATCATCACAACCAGTCATTCAGAGTTTATGTAGTGAATGAGTGGCAAAGGCTCAAAATCTTATAGAAAGATCGATGCAAACAAGAAACTTAAGGGTAGTTCCTCTTGTAAAGCCTCGATACATGCCATGTTGAGTTGTTAGCAAGATACATGCTATGTTGAGTGGTTAGCAGACTAAATGGTTAGAGTGCTATAAAGGACACAGAAAACTAACAACTATCTCCTCAATAATTGCAAAATTTGAAGGAAACAGAAAACTAACAACTATTTCCTTATTAATTGCACTTATGGAATTTAACAGTGTTGGATGAAGTGCTATAAAGGACACCCAATTAAGAAACTAAAGGATGTCATTTCAAGAGAAAGCTAAGTGTATCAAAACTGATAGGAAGAGAGTATAACTCGAATTGCTGTTAAGAATAAATTGTGCCCCTTGGATCTGCCTGGTAAAGTACAAGTAACCAATTCAATGGCAGACTACGAAAATTCAATTGTTTGCATCTACAAACACTGTTACTCGGCAGATTCTTGAGCAAACTGCCATATCTTTGCTTCGAAGCTCACATGCAATATTTTCGGTCATGTAATTGCATGCAATAATAATTGAATTTCCATTTGTTTTCAAATTATTATAGGGTTGTATACAAAACTAGCTTACATATGAAGTTATATAGTAAAATGTAAATGTTGTCTAAAGGGATATGAGCAGTTGGTAATTCACTGACTGTAGAAGAGTGGATTAGTGAATCAGTAAAGGAAAGTGAGGAAGGGAGTGTGGGAGACTGAACCGAGGAGGCAATCCCACCTGTGTATAAGTTAACAAAACTGATTTGGGTTGAGAGATTTGTTTCCTGTGAACATTGAGAATGAATAGGAGAGAGATCAGTTTTAGACTGATATGAAATTGCAGTTGGGGTATTGATATGAAAGGGAAATGATGATTTGGTGGACTGTAATTGTAGTGCACTGTTGAGATATCAATATCTCAACTAATGCAAGGCTTGTGCCACTGCACAGGGCATGGCAAGGACTGATTTGTATCAGTCCATAAGGACTGATACATGGGGGAAGTTCAGTCCATCTTGACTGAACTCAGATTGGGGTTTCAGTCCCCTTTTGAGCTGACCAAAGGGAGAGTCCAGATGTGGAGGCTCGAATGGTGGTAGACTGATGAGTATCAGTTTCAATTATTGTGGAGTGATACATTTGAGATATGGGTTTTAGAGTGAGATATGGAATGCAGTCACATGTTAAGGAAATGAAGGTTAATCTCAGTTTTTAGAGGATAAGTAAGAAGAGGGGTGATCTGTCCTTGCACTGATGAGATACCAGTTATCTAACTGATATGGTATCAGTTGGTTTGGACTGATAGGCAGGGGGTTGCAAGGATATGAGGGAGAGCTTAGGACTGCTATGCAGGGATCTTCTCCTTTAGGGTCGGGCACAGGTAAAAGGGCACTTTATGTATGAACATGGAAGGAGGAGAATGGGGTGTTCAGTCCATGGAACTAAACTGTTTGCATCAGTTTTGAACTGATGTGAGTGTTCAGTTTCTCCATAAACTGATTTGTATCAGTTTATAGAACTGATATGAGATATCAGTCAAGACTGATATGATGTGGGGGGTGGGGGGGGGGGGGGGGGGGGGGGGGGTGGGGAGATGCAATTGGAGGAAAAGAAATGAAGTAAGGAAAAGGTGGGGAGTGGATTGTTAAGAGAAGATGAGGTTTAGAAAGGAATGTTGAATGATTGAATGTAGGGTTCAGGTAAGTGGCATATGTGGTAGTGCCTATATATATGTGTCCTATATATATGTATATGTATATATGTTGTGAATAGATGAATAGGTATATATTATGAGTTGAGGTTAGGTTCTAGCTTTGAGGACTGTGGTGTCAGTCTCCAATAGGATTTGAATGATCAGTTATAAACTGATCCTGGGCACAGTCCATAAGGACTGTTGGGATAATGTGATCAGTCATGAACTGGTCATTGTTCAGTCCTTGACTGAACTGTCCCCAGTGTTGCGAGGCTGATGAAATCTCGTCTACCCTAGTTTAGATTCCCTTCCTGAGATTCCTTAGGGACTAGACTAGAAGGTGAGGAAAGGGTCGCCCTCGTAGCAGCAATACCCTGACTTTCAGTAATGTCTTTCGTTAGTGGAGAAAAAAGGTTCAGTTTTTAACTGAACAGGGATATTCCTGTGGCAGTCTAGGTTGGTAGTTAAGGAGGGGTTTGGGTATCCAAACATTAGGGTGTTATGAAGGGAAGGGGAAGGTTAGGTAATCAGTTAGGATTGAGGAAATTTTGAGTAGTAGATAGGTATATGGATACCAAGGGTATCCTAGTATCCTATATTTTAGATATTAGTATTAGATAGCTAGGCTAGTTAGATTTGACTAATATTGACTAGTTGATAGCTAATGTTGACTTGGTTTGACCAATTGACCTAGAATTGACTATTTGACCTAAAATTGGACTAGTATGACATGTTTCCAATTTTTTTTTGAGCAACATGTTTCCAATTTCAAACCTAATATTGATACAACTTTCTATATTTAGGTCTTCGAGGCGCCGTCTCGGACGTCGCTAACATTTCACATTTGATCTCAGGCGAGTACATTCTCTGATAGTTTATATTATTTGATTTCTACTATGATTCTCGTATTCAGCGATGCTATATTTGATTCTCGACACGTTGGTCACACAGATTGGTATTTCTGGATCCCGTTATGAGATGTTACCATGGTTATCATATTGACATTGTATACGACATGTTCATTAGACATTATACATGATAGTATCCTTAAACATTGCTCGTGTATCGTAATGTGTCATGGTTGGATCCACCGTACTAGTTGGGGCGGGGGAAATCCTTGTGAGAGATGTGATCAAATCTCTATTGTAATTGTAGACATTGTAAGTGTTAACCGTACAACTCACGCATGATTAACCAGGCCACCTAGCTATTGTACTAGTTTCCAAGCCGACACATCTCGAGACTAGTATTTCAAATACATATTATTTATAGTATTTATTGTTCCCGTCATATTTCCTGGACTGTACTTACATGTTGTCTATTTATTTTCATTCTAGTACATTGTGCTCTTCATATCTTTTATTCTTCATAGTACCTATTGCTAGATTACGTTTTCATATAGGTAGCTCTATTCTTCATCATTTATTGTACTCTCTATTTACAGTTTTATAGTTTTTGTCAATTAACTGGAACTGCTGTTAGTGGTATTCTCGCTCCAATCCTGACTGAATAATATTTTTTAGATGACGGTTGTCCTACCTTTTACGACCATGGAATGTAGTAGGCGTGGGTCGGGAGACTCAGTTTTCAAGAGGATTTATAGCTCAGGCTGAGGAGGCTTATTTAGCGACTCTGTTAGGATAGATTTGTGCTGGATTTGTCTCCAGTTAGACTCTCGGTTTGTTATTTATTTTGAGACTTATTCTGTGTTAGATAACTCTTAGACTCTTCTGGACTTGTATAAATTTTATGTTAGATTTTCTGGATATTTTATATCTTGTTGTCTTTATCTTTTCGTACCATTTATCTTCCTTATAGTATTATGATTGAGTATGATAAATTGTCATTACTTGTCATTACTTGTCATTACTTGTCCTTTGTTTGGAGTTGACCATCTCGACTGGTTATGATATTTATATTGCTTGTTAGTTTAGTAAACCTAGACAACGTTCTACCGCCGATGTTGCGGCGTAGGCTGGGTGCTGTTACGCACTCGTATCCCTATACCGGGTGCGGGTCGTGACAAAAGAAGAAGATCAGAACATTGTCAGAGATGATGATATCTACACTGCGAATCTTCCAATATGCTTCTGGGGATAGATTGCGTGTAGGCTACGTTTATTGCTGAATAAAGTACCGTTTGCATATCTGATTATGATTCTCATTAACACTGGTTTAAGGTCAGACCTGACTTGAATGTCATTTGATTGTGGGGGTGTCTGGTACACGTGAAGCTTCTGGATATCAAGATTCAGAAGCCAGGGACGAAGACCAAGAAGATCGTATTTTTGGATAAGTTGTTGAAAGCTACACTTGGAGATCCTTTGATATTGTATCATTCATGAGTCCCATGACACAAAATTCTTTAAGGACAAGTTTGCTAGGGACAAGAACATTTTTCTCGCGGATGTTCCGGAGAACATTGTTGGTACCGAAGAAGCAAGCACTTCCAAAGAAGGAGTTATCCAGGAAAAGGTTGTCGTAGATGAGACAACGCTTGAACCAGTATTCGCTGAGCTGTTAGCAAAGCGAGTGAGAAGGCCGAAAGATTTCGGAGAACTTTATCATCCATCACATGGAGGCTGATGTGGTGAGGTGATGAAGTCCAGAGATGCGATCTTCTGGAGGAAAGAGAGTCAATGATAGTGATTGACTCCATAACATCCAATTATAGTTAGGTGTTGGTGAATCTGCCTGAAGGAGCTAAACCCATCGAATCTTCTAGACGAAGAAGAAGGCGAAGACGAAGGCCCAAGAAACTGTTGATAAAATTCGAGGCTAAGTCGGTAGCCAGAAGGGTTTTCTTTGAACAAGAGATTGATGAGTTTGACACATATCCTCCAGTAGCTAAGGTGTAAACTGTCTGGATGACAATGGCCAGGACTTCTATTCATAAAGCTGATTCTTCATCAGATGAATGTCAAGACTATTTTTGGATAGGAATATGACATGAGGGATTCTCACGCAACAGTCAGATGGATTTGTCGTTCATGGTCTTGAAGACAGTCTGCATGATAGGTGAAATTCATATACGGCCTAATGCAAGCTCCCAATCTATAGCATGAGAAGATTGACCTAGTCAACATGTCAAATGGCTACAGGATCAGCGGGACTTATATGTGTGATTACACGAAGTTCGCTGATGATAGAGGATTCATCGTTTGTCTCTATGTAGACGACATATTGATGTGTCACTAGAACAAAGATGTTCCTTACCTCCAGATTCTATATGAAGGACATGAGAGATGCAGATGTCATCATAGGATTTAAATAATCTGGACGGGAGTTGAGCTTGCTCTCTCACAAGCTTACTACGTAGAAAGTTGCTCGCACGCTATGGATATCTGGATCTTCCAGGGATCGATACTCCTTACAGGTGTGATCAAAAGCTGCAGCCAGATCCTGGAGAAGCGTCAGATAGTTGGTGTACTCGAGCATCATCTGGAGTTTGATATAGGCTACAAGTACCACCAAGCCTGACATAGCTTTTGCTGTAGGCATGCCAAGTCGGTTTGTGAGCAATCCAAGTGTTGATCTTTGAAAAGCTATAAAGAGAGTAATGGGATATCTCTCAGGGACTCAGAAGGATGTACTATAGCGGTTACCTTGCAGGGATAGAAGGCTCCAATGATGCCAGTTGGTGCTCAGAAGGAGAGAAAGAAGAGGTTACATCTTCTACATGGGTAGTGTTACTATATCGAGGAAAATGAAGAAGTATATCCATGGATAGTGCTGCTATATCGAGGAAGTCGAAGAAGCAGACCTTTCTCTCACTATGGAATATGAGTTCTGTCAGCTGCAACGGTTGAACCGGAATTGCTTCGAGTATGAAGAAAAATGGCTTAAGGAGCTCAGGAACGATCTTTCTGTGGTTGGTGTGCAAATTCGGGTAATGTCGATGTATTACGACAACCGGGTGGCTACAACAGTGGTATCGGATGGTCTCTTCAATGATAAGAAGCTGACTGTGTAACTAGGGCACAGGGCACTGAATAAGCACATCAAGCGTGGATCATTACAGTGGTTGGTGTTCGGAGTCAGGAGAATTTGACGAATTCGTTCACTAAGGCATCAAGCGCCAGCTAGTCGAAGACTGGCAAGAAAATGGACTTGACGGAGCTCTGATATTGTGTCTCTGCAATCCTACCATAAAGTTTTTTGCTGATTGGTTCAAAGAAAAATCTACCAGGCATCTAGCTTTTGGTTCAAGGTAGGACCATTGGCTGGGAGAATATCAGGAACAATGGACAGTCCTTTGAGACTTTAAGGGGTTGCGGACCCATAACCACTGTTGTCTACTGTTTGTTCTTGGTATAGAACAAAGTTCTGTAGGGATGGCTTGGAAGTCTTAATGAGTTCTCGGACATTTTGAATGTCTGGCATGCTTTACAGGAAGCACGGGTAACACAATACTACAAAGGAGCATAGTACTCCATGCTATGGTGGAGTGACACCACCAAGAGGTACCTCAAGAGGGTAAAGCCTTGACTTTGGGCCATGTCATAGCGGCGTAGCACTACACATAGGCAATAGCCTAATGTTGTATAATGAAGAGTGGTAGGTAGCACTACAAAGAGGCCGGTGACCTCATGTTACAGTTGTGTGACACCACCAAGCGGTACCTGGAATTGGTAAAGCCTCGACTACGCGAGCCATGTCACAACGACGTAACATCGCAAGGAAGCAAAAGGCTTTATGCTGGGTAGTTTGGCACTACAAAGAGGCTGGGTCCTCTTGCTACAGTGGTATGACACCACGATGAGGTATAGCCTCAGCTTTGGGCCATGTCATAGCAGCATAGCACTACAAGAAAACGAAAGGCTTCATGTCAGGACTCTTTAAAAGAACTCACCTACAGTGTATGAAAAGAGATATAGGTTGTCTCTTGAGGGTAGGCTTGTAGACACCCAATATACATATACCAAAACCAGACACATGGGCTTTAATGTGCAACCAGAAGCACAGATGATGTCATTCTGTTGGTGGGGAGAATTACAGCTATGGTACAAAATTCAAGACTTAGTCCATTCTTGTATCATATTATTGTTTGAACCATGCAGGAAGATTCAAGTCGAAGTGGTATTTATCCTTATGTATAATGGCAGTCACTGTGGGAAACGCGCAACCCACATATATTGAGATATGTAGGGGATTGTTGGTGTTTTTGCCTTTGAACTAGAGTAAAATAGTCCTACATCGACTACACCACCAAGTGGGTACCTCAATATAATGCTTTGTATGTGTTGAGATGTGCACATGGGGTGTGGTGGGGCCCATGTGGGTGCCATGTGGGGGTATTTTTCTAGACGGAAAAAGGATTAACTCCAACAAAGGAAGCGTGTTGCTTTTTGTCGTTCGGACTCGAACTCGGACACGAGCTCAAGGATGCTTCGTGCATTCATGGGTGCGTATGGGAGGTAGGCATTGACTGAAACACGTCTATGCTAATTGCGGGATGATCTAAAATATCAAACTATCAAACTATATTTTTGAGTATTTGTATTTAGTCTCACATCGGATAGAAGAAGAAGTTAAGTCTCATTCCACTCTATATATAGAACCCCCTTGTCTCCTTTGTAAGATGCACCAAAATAAGAAAGTAAAGGGAGTCCGTTGAGTCTAGGTAGCCCGTTCGAGTCACAAAAAAGTTGACTAATGAGCGTTCCAGAGGTTCTTCGAGAACTTGTAGGTTCCTGAAAGCGGATCGTATAAAGACGAATGTTGCTTTGAGCAACGGTAATTTTCATCACCCCAGTAGGACTGTTGAAATCTCCTCTTTCTTTCTTTCTTTCTTTCTTCTTCTTGGTTGGCTGCAGGTTCTTCTGGGGAGCAAACTCGTTTGCAGGAATCTCCGAAGTCCTAACTTCAGTAAATTAGGAGAGCAAATTAATTTGCAAGAGGTCTTCGAAATTCTTCATAATCAGAACAGAGAGCAAATTTATTTGCAAGAGGTCTATGCGTCATCGTTGCTAAATCAAAATTGAGAGCAAATTTATTTACAAGAGGTTGAACTCTCCTCTTTCTTTCTTTCTTCTTCTTCTTCTTGGTTGGCTGCAGGTTCTTCTGGAGAGTAAACTCGTTCGTAGGAATCTCCGAAGTCCTAACTTCAGGAAATTAAGAGAGCAAATTAATTTGTAAGAGGTCTCCGAAATCCTTCATAATCAGAACAGAGAACAAATTTATTTGCAAGAGGCCTCTGCTTCTGATCGTTGCTAAATCAGAATTGAGAACAAATTAATTTGCAAGAGGTCTCAATATTCTGATCGTTCTCCCATATAGATCTGTTTCGGGAATAACAAAATATATTTCTGTTTTCCTTGCATCGCTTGATTTGAGTTCATATTTTCTATCTAGCTATATTCAGACTATTATACGGCTACTGCAGATTTTTTTCCCCTTGGTTACATTTACTCACTGTCTACATGGAGTTAATATGACTTCACAATGATTCTATCAACTTAATGTTCCCATAAGAAATGTCCTGTTATTGATTAGTTTTTTTTGGAACCAGGTAAATAGTTTCTGGAATCGCTCATACTGGAATTTGAACTCCTAACCACTCGGACCGCATGCATCTCTCTTAACCACTAGGCTATAGCTCATTTGACACTGTTATTGATTAGTTGATATCCTGTAATTCTATATTTTGGTGTGTTATTTGAGCATCACCACTGACTGATTTTCTTTTAATAATCCCATTCATAGTCAATAAAATTACTCTTTTGTTGCTTATGCTGCAAGGACACTAAAACGACACGACACATATGGATACATCACACCGGACACAGAATTTTGCCGTGCCTTTGTGTATTTTGGTGATTCGCTGATGTGTCTATATATTATGTGTTGGTCATGGACATGGTACAACTTTGGGGTCTCCTTCCTTCTTGGACAGTCTTCTTGAAAGAACAAACTCCAAAACACTTGTAATGCCCATGTCATACACGTATCAAATTCAACACTCCAAAATACACTAAAGCACAACCATGTCACTATTTTGTTGTGTCACAGTGACCGCATATTGTGTTGTGTCATATTTCAGTACATGACATGGATCTGTTGCACGATTAGCCATATAGTTCATCGTCGCTCATTATTTTCTTATGCTTGATGCTGAATGTGGAACTTCTGAAAGAACGAAGTAGGGAACCAATTTAGAACTTCGGCAGCAAACTTTGATGTTTGATATATCCCCCACCAGAAGCTAGAAGTTTTTGCAGAATATACTGTATGATTGTAGTGTACGACAGTACGAGGAGTCACCAGCAATGAAACCACCTATGCATCCTTTCATGGAATGATGCATCAAAATTCAGCTTGAATCATCCATAGTGTCAATGTCTTCAACTGTCAATCTCTCTGAATTGAGGTTTCTTGAAGTGTCATTTTTACGTTCTAATGTTCTTTTGATTCGCGGATCTGAACTCAGAGGTTTAACATTTTGTAGCATTGGAAAGTGATGTTTCACTAGATCCAACAATGTATGAGATTGTTGTTTCTTAAAATATTGACATCTCTGAGTAAGTTGGTAAAAATAAAATGCTCTAGAATAAGAAGAAGATGCGGAAAGTCTGATAGGAAGGAGAAGTTTGATGAAGTATTACACTTGATTTTGCAATCTGCCGTAGCAGAAAAGGAACATACTCATTTTATTGATCTATGTTGCATCGTATACGAATGTGACACAAGAGGACACTGTAACCTGGATATGACTTTGGACAGTGCTCTTCTATCGTGCTCGGTAGCTTTCTTACAACATAATGCGACATACACCCGACATTTATATCTCTGAGAGTAAGTTGGTAAAAACAAAATGCTCTAGAATAAGAAGATGCGGAAAGAATGATAGCAAGTAGAAGTTTGATCCTATAATTTTTTTGGTGGTCTTTTCTATGTATTTCTATTTCTTCTTCTTTTTTGTTTATCCATCCTTTTTTATTGTTTTAAGATTATTTTTGCCTTTTTGTTTTCTTTGGATTTTCATTTATTTATTTATTTTATTAAGAAATTGTTTTTGTTTTTGTTTTCTAATAAATTTTTCATTTCTTTAAGATTTTTTTTTTTGTTTTTTTACAGTTTTTTTTAAGAAAGATTTTTGGTGATTTTTCAAATTTTAAGAACTTTACTTTGTTTTTTCCATCAGTTTTTTTTTTATCCTTTTTAAATTTTTTTCAGTTTTTTTCCCTTTTTTTTTCCTGGGAATATTTATACTCTTTTTTTCAGGAATATTTATATAGTCAACAAACATGGAAATATAATTTTTCAGAAAATTTAATTACGAATTGATTTCCATAAATATTGAATTTTCGGTTATATACTATTTCGCATACCAAACGTCCTCTTAAATCTTGGGGCTTAGGATTTAATTAAAAATAGATGACAAGTTTAGATTAGTTAAATCTAAGTTTAGTGTAATTTTTTTATTTTTCTAATTCATCTGTTAATAAATAATGGATAACTAATAACCATAGTAGTTATATAACTTATTTATTTACTTAATCCAATATTGGATATGCATTTATTTACTATATGTTTACTTATATATATATATATATATATATATATATATATATATATATATATATATATAAAATATATATATATACACACACACACACACACACACACACACACACACACACACACACATATATATATATATATATATATATATATATATATATATATATATATATATATATATATATATCGCATACCAAACGTCCTCTTAAATCTTGGGGCTTAGGATTTAATTAAAAATAGATGACAAGTTTAGATTAGTTAAATCTAAGTTTAGTGTAATTTTTTATTTTTCTAATTCATTTGTTAATAAATAATTGATAACTAATAACCATAGTAGTTATATAACTTATTTATTTACTTAACCCAATATTGGATATGCATTTATTTACTATATATATATATATATATATATATATATATATATATATATATATATATATATATATATATATATATATATAAAGGAGCTTCAAAATGGCTCAATATTGAGCCGTCTAAGCCGTGTATATCATCAACCATTTTCTTTTTAACAAAATAAAATTTTAGAATTAACTACCTTCCATATATTTTGTGTGATAACCCAACCCTCTGTCCTCACGTAAAAAATTAAAAACCACCCAATACTAGAATACATTTAAAATTAAAATTATGTTTAAACAAATTACATAATATTATCTAATTAAACACATATCCATAATTAAAAATAATCATAACAAATCATATTATATTATATTGAAATTATATTTAAAATATTATAATGTAATTTAAATTTTTATATACTTTATTAATACTATTATTGATTTATTTGTTGATACGTGAATATATATATATATATATATATATATAGGAAAATTCTTCAATACATTTCATGTAAAAATTTGTATCGATACATCCCAAATCTGAATTATTGGATGTTGATTCAATGGTTCAGATTAAAGCCGAAGTGAAAGTAACAGGTAAAGTCAAAGTCAAAGTAAACACCTTTCACAATTTTCAATGCATTTTTAATGCAATTGTTTGTGATGTATTGATACATCCCATGTATTGTAGAAGGACATATATATATATATATATATATATATATATATATATATATATATATATATATATATATATATATATATATATTGGGGGGAGGGTGGCGGATGTGCAGGCGGGGGGGGGGGGGGGGTCGGCCAGACCCCCCGGACGAGCTGGAGCGGGGGGAGGCTCCCCTACTGGCGGGGGGGGGGGGGGGGGGGGCGGGAAGGCCCCGGACGGCCTGACCGGCAGTGGTGGCGGCCGGCCAGGGGGCGCGCCGGCCGCAGGCGGTGCAGGCGACCCTCCTGGCGGTGGGGGGGCGGCGGTCGTGCAGGCGGCGGAGGGGGGGTCGGCCAGACCCCCCGGACGGGCTGGTGATGGTGGCGCCCCCTCCGGCGGAGGGGGGGCGGGTCTGATCCCGAGGGTGGCGGGCGACCCCCCTGGGGTTGTGGCTGCAGCGCGTAACCCTTTCGGGAGGGGGGCAGATATGGTTCTACGGCCTACGACAGGGGATCGGTCATCTCGAGGAAAATCTACTGCCCCGACTTTCGAATTTGGTGCTGGTTCTAGTTCCCAGGGGAACCAGACGGATGGAGGAGGCTGGACAACGGTTACGCATCGTCGAGTTGAGAAGTCCAGGGGGAAGGCAGGAGGTAGTCAGGGCCAGGTGCGGGATAGGCACCCGACTGACAGTCGCCAGAGCGGATCAGGGACGAGGTCTTCGGCGCGAGGCCATGTGGGGACAGCTGGGAGATCGGTAGGCTGGCGGCCAAAGGCGACCGCGACGGACAAAGGGAAGGGTAAGGTAGTAGATCCCGGGGTTCCGAGAGCTAACCCATCCAGGCCGGAGGTTGCTCCCAGGCCTCATGGGACAACTTCTCGGCCGGCTGGACGGTCCTGGGCTGAGATCTGCAAACCTGTGGGGCAGAAAAGCCCCACATCGATGGAGTTCGTACCGCCGATCAAGGCGGGGAGGGGTTTTCGGGCCTCGTTCCCCGCGGAGGAGATTGAGAAGGTGTCAGCCTATTGGGAGAATACCCTTGTCCTGTATGTCCTAGGCAACAAGCCTTTCTACGGACAGATTCGGGGGTATGCAGCGCGTGTCTGGCAGCCTAAGGGGAGTATGGAGTTCTATGCCCGTGAGAACGGCTTCTATTATGTGAAGTTCGGACTCGCGGAGGATGTCGCTAGGATACTCCAAGGTGGCTCCTGGACGTTTGATGGCAGGCTTATCATTCTAAAGGAGTGGACACCGGAGCTTCGTTGTGAGCGGGAAGTCCTGAATGCCATCCCCGTCTGGATTCGCTTCCCTGAGTTCCCTGTCCGGTTTTGGAGTATTCCGTTGCTGATGCGTCTGGCGAGCTTGGTGGGCACCCTGATCAAGGCAGACGAAGCCACTGCCTTTTCGGTCGAGGTTGATGTATGCCAGGATTTTTGTGGAGATCCGTGTTGGAGGGGAGTTACCAGAGGTGGTGGAATATGAGATCCCGTCTGGAGAGGTGCTTACCCAGAGGGTGGAATACGAATGGGTTCCACCTACCTGTACTAGGTGCTCTTGTTTCAGGCATCTGGCCAATGCGTGTTCGGCGGCCGGACATCATGTGGAGCCTGCAAACCCCCGAAGTGAGTCTCCAGACTCTACCGATGACATGGATTTCAGAGATGACAGCGGCGAGGAGGCCTTGGTGGGAGAGGATACTATTCCAGTGAGTGAGGGTGGGACTAGCCTCATTGTCTCCACTCAACTTGCACACATGAGTGGGGAGATGTCCACTTCCTAGGGGCAGAGTAGTATTGTTACGAGAGGTATGGCGGCGTCGTGGATCGTGGCGCGAGGTGGTGGATGTTCGGTTGAGGGTCAGGTTTACTGTAGGAAGAGACGTGCCGTCGGGCCCCTGAGCGACGGTTCCTCCAGGGAGGGGATGCTCTCTATGGACAGAGAGGAGGCTGTGTGTGTTGACAATCCTTCCTGGGCATTGGTTCTCTCTCAGGCCATCCCACAGCAGACCATTCCGACGGGAATGGAGGAGGATCTTCTAGCGACGGATGTGGCATGTCCCCCAGGTGCCGATCCGGGTGTTTTTTTCAGGGGACCCCTCCTCTCATTAATTAATGTCTATCATAGCCTGGAATGTGAGGGGACGTGTTCGCTAGGAAGGTGGAGAGAGATTTGTGGGGTGCTTCTTTGAGAGAAATGTGACATCTTTGTCCTGTTAGAAACTAAGATTAAAGGTGAAAAGACCCTTGCTCGTAGGACTCCATCCAAGTGGGCCCAACTGCACAACCTGGCTCTATGCGACATGGCCAGAATTTGGGTTAGATGGAACTTGAAGATCTGGGATGGAGATTTGCTTCTGATGACGGAGCAGTTGCTTGCCATTTCTTTCTCAAACAAAGGTGGCTTTCGGTTCTTATTGGGGGCAGTCTACGGTCACAACGACAGACGGAGGAGGGAATCCCTTTGGAGTGACATCTCCCGGGTTGCAGCTGCAGCAGATTCGTCGGCCCTTCCTCTTCTGATGATTGGGGACTTCAATGCCCTTCTGCACCGAGGGGAGAAAGTGGGAGGTCGGCCAGTTCCAGACTCTATCATGTATGATTTTCAGAGATGTCTCCTCCAGACAGGGCTCCAGGGTTTGTCTCGCTCTGGCTTCATCTGGACTTGGCATAACAAAGCTATTCAGAATAGGGTTGCGTGCCAGCTTGATAGAGCTCTGGGTAATGGGGAATGGTTCCGTCATTTCCCTAACACTTCGGCGGAGGGCCTGGCTGCTGGGACGAGTGATCACTCTCCCATCCGGGTTGGCTTCACTTGCCGGTCCCATGGGAAGTCCCGTCCTTTTAGATACAACAACAGTTGGTATCTCTCAGAGGGCTACCTGGAGGCTGTCACAGAGGGGCTTGATAGTGGTCAGGAGGGGACGGCTCAGTTCCGGTTGGTTCGTCGTCTCAAGGCCACGAAGCAGGCTCTTAGGAGATGGGTGAAGGGGCTGCCGAAGACCTCCTTGGAAGATAAAGAGGTGGAACTACGGGCTATCCAGGAAGACATGCAGGCTGACATGCTTAATGGGGACTTGGCGGCTAGAGAGAAGGAGTTGATTACAGAAGTCAGCATCCTGCGGTTGCAGAAGGAGATTAGCTCGGCTCAGCGTGCCAATTGCTCCTGACTCAAAGACGGTGACCAGTGCTCCAAGTTCTTCTATGATGTCATCCGGACCAGGCAGCATAGGAATTACATTTCCCGACTTTTGGATGTGGATGGCAATCTTGTGGGAGAGCCGGCTGCGATACAGGGCGAGGCGGTCAGGTATTATTCTGAGTTGTATTTCCAGTCTGACTACTTGTCTGTGTTCCCAGAGATTATCACAAAGAGACTGGTGACTGAGTACGGGAATAGCATTCTGCTTGCTCCTGTTACATTGGAGGAGATGGAAGCTATTGTCAAGCTGGCGGATCCTAACAAAGCTCCGGGCCCTGATGGTTTTAGCAGCGGGTTCTACAAACGCCACTGGGACACCCTGAAGCATCAGGTTTTGGAGGTGGTCCAGGAATTCTTCACCAAAGGGAAGCTGATGAAAGAGCTTAACCATACCTTCCTGACCTTGGTGCCTAAGAAGGAGGGAGCGACAGCGCTGGCGGACTTCAGACCTATTGCGTGCTGTAATTATCTTTATAAGATAATTACGCACCTTATGTGCCAGCGTATGGAGGGGATCATGCATGACTTGGTCTCTCCGAACCAGGCTGTATTTATTAAGGGGAGGTCGATTGTTGAGCACAGTCTCCTGGCCCATGAGATGGTGAGAGGTTTCATCAAACCTGGAGGGGAGAAGGCTTGTGTGAAGCTGGATCTGAGGAAGGCGTACGACATGGTCAACCGGGACTTCCTTTGCCATCTGTTGACTGCCATGGGTTTTGGGGACCATTGGGTTGGCCTGATCCGGGAGTGCATCACGTCCCCCACTTTCTCGGTTCTCATACAGGGCATCCCCTATGGGTATTTTCAGAGCAACCGTGGGCTTCGGCAAGGGAACCCTCTGTCTCCTTACCTGTTCACGATTGTGATGGAATACTTCACGTGCCTGATGGATGTTGCAGTGCACCGTGGGAGACTGGTACCACTGTTCCGGAGGATGGACCCCCAGTCACCCACCTCATATATGCTGATGATCTCTTGGTGTTTGTCCAGCCTTCGATGGAGGGTATGCAGGCGCTTGCAGATATTATGGAAGAGTTGCATTCCCTCTCGGGTCTTCAGCTGAACAGGGAGAAAAGTCGGGTTTACTTCAGTTCCTCATGTTTCCAGAAGGAGGAGCGGGCCGATGTGCTGGGTATTGAGAGGAGTGATCTTCCAGTGCGCTATTTAGGAGTGCCCCTCATGATCAACTATACACGAGATCAGGATTGCCATAGCTTGGTGGAGTACGTCCAGAGGAAAGTGGAAGGTTGGCAAGCCTCGGGATTGTCCTTTGGAGGACGCATTGAGCTGGTACGGTCTGTGATTACAGCTATAGCACATTTCTGGATACAATCCATCCTTCTTCCTATCACCACTGTTAGGAAAGTGGATCGGATCTGTGCAGACTTCATTTGGAGAGGGGGGATGCATGCGATTTCTTGGGATCAGCTCTGTCGCCCCAGAAAGGAGGGTGGAGTGGGGCTTAGGCCGTTGCTGGAGATTCGGGAGGCCTCCGCGCTTAAGATGGCATGGAAATTCATAAACGGGGGGTCTCTCTGGGCTACCTGGATGCATAGCAGATATGTGAAGCAGGACAATTTTTGGACGTGTACTACTGACAACAATCATTCAGTCACGTTCAAGAATGTCCTGAGATATAGGGGGGTTCTTAAGTCTGCTATCAGGAGGGTCATGAAGGATGGGTCTGGTACGGACCTCTGGCGAGATCCCTGGATAGATCGGTGCTCGTTATTGGACATCAGGGGGGCTCAGACTCACTAGGAGGACAGGCGGGGCCTGACGTGTAGTCGGATCATCCGCGATGGGGAGTGGAGGCCGGAGTCCTATCGATTTACCGCGGAGCTGGGAGAGATCATTAGCTCTATTGACATTGATCCGGACTTGCCTGCAGATCGGTGGATCTGGGAGCCACCGGGTGTGTCCACGGGGACTGGGCAGTTCCTTTTCAGGAGTTGCTACACTCTCATCCGGCGTGCTTTTCCTCAGAGTCCCGATTACGAGTTTGTATGGTGCAAGGGTCTGGCCAGAAAAATGCAGCTCTGTATTTACAAGCTCTTACTATGTCGACTTCTTAAGAGATCGGTTGAGTTCTTTTGGAGTGCCGGGTACCAGATCCCAAGTGTGTGTTGTGCGGTCTGGAGCAAGAATCTATCAGTCACATCTTCTTTGAGTGTGACCTGGCTTGGCAGATCTGGAAAGAGCAGAGTAGATTATTAGGAGGATGTGACTCCGGGCAGAGAATTGGGGACATCATTACGGTGATCCGCGATAGTAGAGGTTGAGGGGCAGACTGGTTCCGGACTGCCAGGGTTCGTCTGGCTGCTTCGGTCTGGTATGTCTGGCGGGAACGAAATCGTCGGATATTCGAGGGACTGGTTACACCTCTGGTGGGCATGCTTCATAACATCTAATTTGATGTTAATGTTATGAGGTCTTGAGGAGTGGGAGTCCCACTATGATTGTATGTTGTACGATTACTGCGTTGCTTTGGAATAAAATTTACCTTTCTTCCAAATATATATATATATATATATATATATATATATATATATATATATATATATATATATATATATTTTTTTTTTTTTTTTTTATATATATATATAAATATATATATATATATATTTTTTTTATATATATATAAATATATATATATATATATATATATATATATATATATATATATATATATATATATATATATATATTTATATAAATATATATATATATATATATATATATATATTTTATATATATTTATATATATAAACCTGAGTTGGCTAACAATTTTTAGATCTATGAGAATTATCTATGGGAATTAACAATTTTGGGACAAGGGGTTTATATAGGTGGCCCTAGCAGTGCTTCTGTCTTCATTCACTGATGTGCCCCTGATATCTGATCCTACGGTGTGTGTGTGTTGGGGGGTGGGTGGGTGGGTGGGTTGTGGGGAGTTGTGGTAAGTTGTGGTTAAACTGAAGCGTCTTCCAAAGAAAAGGGCCAAGTGTCCAAGATAAGGACATAATATAGCAATAACTAAAAAAGAATATAAAACATATATCAAGCATTATCAATTTCAAGGGAATGTAAAGAGCAATCATGCAAGAGGAAACTCAGTAAAGCTAACAATTAAATTGAGACTATAGACTTGATGAATCTCCCACAATTATAAAAATGCACCTGCATGAGCCACTCACACCTAAGTTCTAAAATATAGAGACAGAGAAACGAACGAGGCTATGTATGCCATACGAGGTACACCAAAATGTCATACGATGGTTGTGGTTGTACTAATTAAAAAGTGGAAGGATTTTAGCATGCACATGACGAAAATCCTATAGTCGACAAATCATAATTCTTAATCTATCAAACAACAAATACGATAATATATCATACATGGAAAGTAATAAGGCATCCCAAACAAAATCGCATATGATCATGAAGCTAGTAAAGATAAAATACTACAATAACAGAGTACAACTACATAAATGATCATACTACCAGCCATGGTCAAATATATGATATAGGTAAGCGGTTATCTGGTAGAAACTACGACAGATCCTTGGGCTCCATGGGCAAATATGGTCAAGCAAAACCAGTCGGGTCAAAACCACAAGTAACAAGTATCACACAGGAAGCTTGAGGTGGAAACAAAATAATAGAACAAGGACCCTTGAATTGTCAACATGGAGTAATCCTACCCCTACACCCAAGCAATGATAGGAGGTAGGAACCAACTCCATGACCAGTCACGTATCTAAGTCAACAAAGAACAATATATATATATATATATATATATATATATATATATATATATATATATATATATATATATATAGTTGTTAATATGTTGTTTATATATATATATATATATATATATATATATATATATATATATATATATATATATATATAAACAACATATTAACAACTATATATATATATATATATATATATATATATATATATATATATATATATATATATATATATATATATATATATATATATATATAAACAACATATTAACAACTAAAAAATAAATAAGGCATGACGAGACGAGAAAGAAGCTAAATGAAAACAAGCTACTGTGAAAGAAGGATGGAGAGTGACAAGAGAGGATAAATGAGATTTATCCTAGACATGCCCAAGGAAGGAAAGCATGCCAATATACTATAATTAAATAAATATAAATTTAGAGTATGGTTGAAGCATAACCAAAATCTAAACTCGAATCGAGAAGAAAACTCTAATAAAATATGGTTGTTCTCGCTTTGTCCAGAACTGTCAGTACAATGGAAAAATACTGGCGGTATACTATATCGCCAGTATAGTACCTACATTGGCAGTAATGCAGGACAGCTCCGTTACGAGCTTGGTACGTCCCTATTTTTTATCCTTCTATATTCGAAACAATCCACAACCAAGGATAAAAGATTATAAAAAAATTGTCATAATTGAGGGCATAGAAAAAGCATGATCGAAATCGGCAATCAATTAGGAGGGGGGACTATACAAAAGGGTTTCAGCCCTGCCACTATAATGTCGTTATATTGTTGGTATACTACATACACTGGAAGTAAAGCAATACAATCTTGTCTTCACCATTTCGGTCCTGTTTTTGATCCACCGATCTTCCATACACCTCCAACATTCCCCAGCACCCTATGTACTAGTGCATCGTGCATACGCGACCACATGATGGTTCGTGTAGTGAATTGCATATTATCTCAAAATCTAAAACCAAGTGTCAAAGTACAGATATACGGTGTCAGACTCGATTATGTGAATCAAATTGTTCATACTTCTTAGAAAAATTTCCTAGAATGACACTAGTGACATATGACACAAAGAAATCTTGAAATTCAAAGCCAACTCCCAGAATCCCACATATATAACCAAAATCCAATTTTTGACACTTAAAACTCTATATGCACAAAGCACAAGAGGCTTGTGTGTGCATATGTCGAGCGTCCAAAAAATCAACCAAAAATATAATGAGGTACTGCCTCCAACTCTGGGTGTGGTATGCTTTCCTTGGTCATCCCGCTCATGACACTAGGCTTTGAGCACGAGTAAGTCCACCTTCATGTTGGCTCAAGTGATCACAAAACTTTCAACTCTCCTTGTTATCCTAGGCTTGGTCAGGGGAAGATCTTACTCACTCCGTGTGTGAGACAGAGTGATCAATATAGACTGAGGGAATTGGAGGGGGGATCGAAAGATGGGTTAGAGTAAAAGAGAGAAGAGAAATGAGTGCATGATGAAGAGAGGATGAGACTTTACAAAATATATTTAAAATTTTGGGATATATCATGGCCGTTTGTTCACAATAAACAACTAAAAACGGAGCAATCTAGCAAAAATCCACCCGACCAATATATCCTCACTATACTACGAGGTTGGATTTTTGTCCAAAAATATAGATTGGGTTATCTATTCCATTCCGATCCTAATTCATGGTCTCTGGCATACTTGTCAATAGTTCCTACAGGCCCAGGTTGGTCTATTCATTAACTTGGTTATAGTGGAAAGCCAGAAAACATAATTAGTTACATTTACTATTATTGTGATTCAAAAACTTGTTGGTATCAGATCAGAATAAGTCAAACCTAGCTCTGATATCAGATGTTGGGAATCAAAATTGCCCTACAAGTGCTCCAATGTTGTGTCTGAGACGTTACTGCAGCAAAAACTTAGGCCAACCCACCTGAAATAACCAACCCTGTCTAACAAACATCAAGTACAGATAAAGACAAGTATATGACGGTTACTATGCCACCTGGACAAATTATAATCTACATAAGTCAGATAAAATTACAAGATTAACAAAAACTAATGTTAAACTCTTTACCCTAATAGGTTCAATCCCCTCATCACAGTCAAGAAGAAATGATATAGATTACAATGAAATCACTCACCAACCCGTAGCAATTTTTCTAACCGAAGTTCATGACTCTTCGATCAGATCTTCTCCTTCCTTCTATCTTTTATGGCGAAATCCTAAAAGCAACATGCAGACTTTCTCTTAGATCTCTTATGGACGAGCACCCCAAATCTTAAATTTTGTGATGTACTTTATGGCTCCAGCCTTAACCCATATATATAGGATTAGAAAATTCTATTTTAGATCATAATAGAATTTTCTAAATAGGAATAAAATATGAATCCTTTTATACCTAAAATATTCTATCAACATCCTATTTTAGATCATAATAAGAATTCCTAAATAGGAACCCTACAATAAGAATCCTATTATATATAAAATAAAACAACACCATTTATGGACGTCCAAATCTAATAAAATCAAATATTTAATCAGATTTAGAGTCCACAAATATTGTTACCAAATCGAGACTGGACTCCAACAATCTTTCCCTCCAGTTTGATGAGATGGTGTTGATCCCATAGCTCCTCAACTGGACTCCATGCTTGTCGTTTCGCGATAGAGTTCCTGCTCCTCTATGACACTAATCTCCGACCCCCCGAGCTGCTTTGCATCTTCCTTCGTCTCCAGCTCCTCGACCGTCACGTCGATGCTAGCTGCCATGCATAGCATCTCTTGTATCACTGGTATCCTGTCGACGTCAATAACATGGCCAAGACTGAAGTTCCTGACAATCAGCCTTACTGCAAGTCTCGGCTGCCTATTCCCGATTTTTGTCTTCCACCGGAACGTGCTACCTTCGTCGAGCTTCTTCTTCCTGCTCTCAACTAAGCAGATAGTACGATCCTCCTGAGATTCGGACTCCTGAATCTGTCCACCTTCGTGTCCGACACTAAAGCTCTCCTGTATACATGCACCTTCGAGCAAAACATCATGCACTGTGCATGCCATCGATGACCCACAACTTCTCATGAATTGTGTGAATGGTGATGCACCCACCTCTAATTGAGTTTGCTACAAATATTGATCTCCTCCCTAGCTTCGAACTGCTGAAGCTAATGTCGTTCCCTAAAGCTTTGGCAAACCACCCGTCGCTAAAATCGGATCTGTATAGCAACCCCCACTAGAGACCGACTAGCTGTCATGGGACCGACATACTGACACTCAATCTTTGACTCATTACCATTCGTTACTTTATCTCGATGAACAAAATCCTCTACATCCCTCAAAACATCTCGAAGACCCTCAACAAGTTCTTGATCCAACTCCCGTTGAACACCCCTCGAAGCTCCATCCGGTGTCTGTGGCCTACCTGTACAACTCAGTGGCTTGAGCCTGTTGTAAGGACCCTGATTTTAGGGATTCATTTATTTATGTATTTATTTTATATGATTTTATATTTATCCTATTATGTTTTAGTATTAATTATGACTATAGATGTATTTTTTCGTAGCTTTAATTTTTAAAGAACAAGTAGTGCAAATATTTTGAAACGTCCTTCATGAGTTTTGAAGTAGACAAGTCCAATATCAATTTGATATATATCATGTCCCATCCAACTTATCCCCTAACATTTTTTGACTTCGCACAAATTTGGGTCAATTTAGGCTATTCGACCGCTTACCGTAATTCAAGACCTAACTTTCAGTGAGTTTAGAACTTGACATCGACAAAAACCATTTGACCCAATATATGATTTTGACCCATTTTGAGCCTACGAGGCACATGCCATGGGTGTGCCACTCGATCAAGTTCCTATGTGCTATTTATTTGCGAATGACACAAGAGACTCATTGGTTGACTTTTCGAGTCCAATTTGACTAGAAAATATGTTTGGACCCTAACCTATCCACCCCATCTGGTAGGAGCCATGTTAGGTTGCCATGACTTAGTAGAATTTTAACGAATTTATTTGGGCCAAATAGATTTAGATACAATTTTGTATATATATAAACGATTATATTCAAATAGCCTAATAATATATATTTTAATATATATATATATATATATATATTTTTATATATATATATATATATATATATATATGGCCTTAGTCATAGTTAAGTTTGAGATGCATATCGACTAGGAATTGTGACATGGATAGTGTAGTCGTGTGCTTTGAGTAGTGTATGGTCATATTAGGGAAGGCCTAGCCATAGCAGTGTCCCTACTAGAAAAATCAGTCAAGTTGTGACTTGACCCCTATAAACGATTTAATTAGTTATTTATTAAGATTATGACTTTAGGAGATCCGGTTGTACCAATTTAGCCTGGACTTGACTCGAACCAACCTAAACCTTAGTAGACAGGAAGTGCGTCCTGAGGCGTCCATGTAAATATATATATATATATATATATATATATATTTATATATAAATATAAATATAAATATAAATATAAATATAAATATAAATATAAATAAATATATATATAAATATAAATATATATAATATAAATAAATAAATAATATATAATATATATATAACTTTATAATATATATATAATATATATATATATATATATATATATTATATATATATATATATATATATATATTAATATATATATATATAATATATATAAAACTTTTTTTTAATAAAACCCCCTCTTTTATTTAATCAAGTCTCAAAATGCCGAAGCTTGTTACAAGGCACAAAGCCGGAAAAAGGAACGAGAAAGAAATACATGGGGGGAGGGGCGACTGCGCCCGCTAAAACTAACAGGAGTTGGTTGGCAGAATGCTGGAGGGCTGTGGGGCACTGAGAGCTCCTTTTGCGGCATTGTCGGTGGATTTTCCGAATAAGCTGATCGGCAGAGTATTGGTGGCCCTCGTACTCGCTTTGTTGCGATTCTTCCAAATTGCCCAGGTAGCGGCCGCTGCTACGATCTGGTGGCCGTGGAACGCAGCTCTAAATTATATAATATATATATAATATATATATATTATATATATATAATATATATATTATATATATATATATATATATATGGCCTTAGTCATAGTTAAGTTTGAGATGCATATCGACTAGGAATTGTGACACGGATAGTGTAGTCGTGTGCTTTGAGTAGTGTATTGGTCATATTAGGGAAGGCCTAGCCATAGCAGTGTCCCTACTAGAAAAATCAGTCAAAGTTGTGACTTGACCCCTATAAACGATTTAATTAGTTATTTATTAAGATTATGACTTTTAGGAGATCCGGTTGTACCAATTTAGCCTGGACTTGACTCGAACCCAACCTAAACCTTAGTAGACAGGAAGTGCGTCCTGAGGCGTCCATGTAATATATATATATAATTATTATAAATATAAATATAATAAATATAAATATAAATATAAATTAAATATAATATAAATATAAATATAAATAAATATATATAAATATAAATATAAATATAAATAATAAATAAATAATAAATATATATATATATATAAACTTTATAAAATATATATATATATATATAATATATATATATATAACTTTTTTAATAAAAACCCCCTCTTTTATTTAATCAAGTCTCAAATGCCGAAGCTTGTTACAAGGCACAAAGCCGGAAAAGGAACGAGAAAGAATACATGGGGGGAGGGGCGACTGTGCCGCCAAAACTAACAGGAGTTATTGGCAGAATGCTGGAGGGCTGTGGGAGCACTGAGAGCTCCTTTTGCGGCATTGTCGGTGGATTTTCCGAATAAGCTGATCGGCAGAGTATTGGTGGCCCTCGTATCTCGCTTTGTTGCGATTCTTCCAAATTGCCCAGGTAGCGGCCGCTGCTACGACGATCTGGTGGCCGTGGAACGCAGCTCCCCAGTGGGCCAGAAGGTCGTGAAGCACCCGTCTCCTGGATTGATGTTGTAGTTGCGTTGAGGATGCTCCAGATTCGGTCGGGAAGACTTCCCTCCCGGAAGATGTGGTCGATAGTCTCCGTCTGACGCTCGTTACAGCAGTTACAAGCAGACGCCAGGATGCTGATACCGATGGTGTTAAGAATCTCATCGGTAGGTAATTTCTTTCTCGTGACTCTCCACAGGAGGAATGACCATTTCTTAGGGATGCATGAATCCAGTATCGCGCAATGAAGTGATCCTGCCCGTTCTCTGGATCGCGGTTCTCGCCGACCGTACAGAGAATGCTCCAGACGCTTCCAGCGACCATCTCAGCTCATCCGTGTCGGGCCCAATGATAAGATCGTGCTGACGAATGTAGTCGACAGTGACATCGCCGGCCTAATCGCGAATCTGATCCCACTTCCATTCGTTATTAGTGGGGTTCCACAAGTAATTGATCCTGCGATTGCTTAGAGAGCCAGTAATGTTCGGGATGAGGTTGTCACCCGTCCATCTCTCCAGGAATGGGTTAGCCTCGCCGTTGCCCAGATGAAGTCTAATCGCTGGCTCTGCCAGATCACGGCCACGAAGGATACGGCGCCAAGCCCGGAAGATCTGCTGTTAGCTCTGGCCATCGCCGGGTGGGTGTGTTTTGAAGTATCTGGCCTTTATAAACCTAGTCCATAGGTTATCGCTCGTCCGTAATTTCCATCACAGTTTCATAGAGAAGGCTTTGATGATGTGGTTGAGTTTGGTAAATCCATGCCCTCCGATCGCGATCGGGGTGGCCATGGTTTCCCAGCTAGTCCAGTGTGTTGTCTTGTCCTTTGTTGTGGCCCCAGAAAAACTTGCAAAAGATCTGCTCGATCGATGCGATGACCTTCCGTTGGGGAGCAAGCCACTAATGTGTGGATGGATGGAGTTGAGCACATGTTGATAAGGATATTTTGCCGTCTGGGGAAAGGGTGGCATTATGCCAACCCTCGATCTTGTTCCTGATTTTGCTGATGAGGTTCTCGTAGATGCTGGCGTTGGATCTTCCGTATACAAGGGGCAACCGAGGTAGTTGAAGGGGGGTGTGCCACCGTGAGAAAGTTAGTTGGTTAGTCTGGTAGCATTCTCTGTTTTGATGCTGTGGTGGGCGTAGATGACGCTTTTGGATTGGTTGATTTTCTGGCCCGAGCATCTGTAGTACCGCTCCTGGTTATGAACCACCTCCATCGATCCGACATTCGCAGAAGAGAATATGAGTAAGTCGTCGAAGGCCAGGTGGGTGATGGAAGGCATCCGCTGGCTGTGTGGTATTGCTGGAAGTTGGGGATGTTGGCCATGTTGTTAAGATTTCTGCTCAGGGCGTCGGCTGCAATGATGAAGACCGTGGACGGCTAGATTTGAAAAAGCCTTCGGCTTGGCCGTTGATAACTGTGGAGAACCAAGAGTTGCTGACGTCTCCACACTATGTTGGTCCAATTCTCTAAGATCCGAAAGCTCTAAAGACCCAAATCATGAATTGCCAATCGAGTCTGTCATAGGCTTTTTCCATGTCAATTTTGATGGCGATGTTTGCCCCCCCGGGCGGGAAACTTCATACAGTGATAAGTTCTTCTCTTGCGCCAGCATGATGTTGTCCTGGATGTTCCTTTCTCGAACGAATCCGTTTTGCTCCTCCGAGATGATTTTGGGGAGAGTTTCCGTCATTCTAGTAGCGATGATCTTAGAAATAATTTTTGTTGGGAAGGTGCAAAGACTGATGGGTCAAAAATTGCTAAAGGAGTTGGGTTGTCTTTTTTCGTCGGATGAGGTGAGATTGGCGCTGGAGATAGCTTTGGGGTAAGAGTTCCTTCAAGGAACGCGTATAGCCGCGTCATGATGTCCCGCTTGATAATCTCCCGCAA